>OMNN01000641.1:0-18236 GCA_900302755.1 Chromis chromis | reverse complement strand
GAGGTAGATGGTGGCAGGAGATGGAGGGGAGAGAAGAGGGGAAGGAGGAAAGGAGGCAACTTGCGTTGTGTCGGAGGAGGCAGAGGAAGCAAGGAATGAAATAGGGACGGGGGGGGCAGGTGGGGAGGCAACAACACGGGGCTAAGCGGCAGCAGAGCCTCACCTCGGGGAGTGTTGGCTGGCGCTGCAAGCCAAAAGCAGGGATTAAATGTTCAGGACACAGGCTTAAACTTAGTGTTAATGTTACATAAGGCCTAAGGTGTTGCCCCAGCGGGTGTTGACATTGAGAGGTTCAGTTCTGCTCAGCGTGCTGTGGGAGGAACGAGGAGGAGGTGTAGGCCAGGAGGCAGGGATCATGGAGGTAACGCCTCCTTGTTTGGAGCGATGCCCGGGCTGGGTAGTGTTGAGTACAAAGACTGGGAGGGGATGATGCTGTCAGCCTGTGATTGAGGTACGCCGGCTTGATTGATATCCTTGTCTGGCTGTCTTGTGCCAAGCGCCTTAGTGTTGGCTTGTAATCCTAGTTTGTCTGACAACATCCTTTTTTGTTTTCTTCCAGAGGGCAGCTCTTTGTTTTTCTGTCTATGGATGGGTGTGTTTGCGCAGAGCAATGCTAAAATGTTTTGGATAGCCTCTTCAGAGCTGCCACAGAGTTATTTTAGATCTTGTTATTATTATGATGGTGTAGTCCGGCTGTTGTCCTAACTGCCAAATGATGCATTTGTGTTCCTATCTCAATTCTTCCATAAGTGGGTGTTTTCCAAACCATCATCACAGGAAGTTTGTTTTTGTCATTCATTTCATCATTGTTGAGACTGTATTGTCTCACTTTGTTTTCAATTTTCATGTGATGGAAGTTTTTGGCAGACATTATTGAAAAAATACATAATGATCGATGTGATGTTATTTCGAAAAATATATTTATATATAATATATTTACTAAATCTGTGTTTTGCACATGGACTCTGGAAGTTCACATCATTGTAGTGCCTTAGCTCCAACTAAACTAAACATTACTGTACTATAAATTTTGAAAGAGTTGAACATGTAATACACAGCCTGCATTTTCTGTTGCTCTTGAAAGGATCTAGGATCATGTGCCACTGCTACGGGCCTTGGTCTGTCACCAGGAGCCACAGTATCCCTGGATGTCTCTATTACTAGCTTTCATTATCAATGTCCTACTCTCTTGCACAAAAAGGTCAAGTGCATAGCAATGCGCTGCACTCACCTCGGGGGTTTAGATCTTTCTTGTGCTTCCTCATGCATGTTACTCAATAAATACATGGATTCGGGTTAGAGGGAAGATAATAAAAGGAAAGGAAGTGCACTACAATGCGCAGGTATGTGTGCGGGACTGTGCAAAAGAAAGAATATGAGAGAGTGAGGAAAAGAGCAAGGGTGTTTGAGAAAAGAGAGAGAGAGAGAGAGAGAGATAGAGAGAGAGACTGACATGTCTTTTGGTGAAGCGGTGTCGTCTTCCACATCAATGTCTGATGCTTGTGCTGCCAGGTGCCGGAAATCTGGTTCAGAAAGGAGAGAAGAGAGAAGAAATGGAAAGTAGAGAAAAAAAGGCAGGGTAGATGGAGGATTTTTTTTTATGTGACGGCGCTGACAGCTCCCCTGCATTGCACTGAGCTTAAATAATGGGATGCTCATTTGCATAACGAGGGACGTTATCACCTCTACTGTCAAAAGAAAACACAACAACAGTTCTTCTGCTCCTCCCTGAGATAGATTGGGTTGGCCTACTTTAGCACTCTGGAGAGATGCACTGGAGCTCTGGCTTAGCCAAGCTCGCACAAGAGCACATACACATGTAGAGACACACACACCCACACACACACGCATGCACACGCACACACGGACATGCACACACACGGACACACAGTCATTCACTCATGCAAACTTTTTGGAGCGCAGCTTTCTTCTTGCAATCCAGCACATCAGCTGTTGGCCTCCACCTCTAAAACACAGGTACAAACACAAGGAAACGCACAAGTGCATTTATTCCCTGCTGCTCAGATGCTCCCACTGACATGCAGTATCTCCAGCTGGATTGAGTTAATCTTGGAATTTTGTTTGATTTCTGTCTCTAAGAAACATCCTTTTACTACGTCTCAAAAGATCACTCTAGGCACTTTTTTTCTCACTTTAATTTTGGCTTTGTTTTGCCAGAACATGGCAAGACTGAGCTAAGTTTTTTTTTACATCTGTATTCCATCCTGCAGTTCACATCTGCCCTTTTGGAGATGAGCTGCAGATAGAGTACAAAAAGTTGTGGCTGGCAGTTCCACTGTCAATACAGTGCAGTTTCATGGGAAGAAACAAAATGTATTTCTCAGTCTGGAGGTAATGTTACAGTGTTGGTGATTAGAGCGTTTAAGTTAGCGGCACTTCCAAAACACTGTCAAACTCTCTGTGAACGAGGCGAGATCCTGACAGCGCTGTCTCCTCTCATAGTCGGTGCCTGGGAAAAAAAATGCAAAAACTGATTTGCATGATATCGACAGTGAAAAACACAGCGGTTCTCACAACATTGTTGACAGATTCTTTGTCTTTCTTCACCCTCCCTTGTGGCTGCCATGATGCCACTTTTATTATTTTTTCTCAGTATTTTGCCATATTTCATTTCATTTAATGCTTATTCTCTCTCTCCCCACCCCTCCCTTCTGTCTTGCAGGTACAGATGCTGGAATCTTTGAGTTGATTGGAACAAATAGAAAGCAGAAAAAAAGACAGATAAAGGAAGAGCAGAAGAGTGAAGAGAAAGAAGAGAGAGAAGAAGAAAGAGGAGAGTGAAGAAAGCTTAAAGTTCTTTAGAAAGAGGAGAGAAAGAAAGAGACGGGGACGATGGGGAGGAAAAAGATTCAGATCACGCGGATTATGGATGAACGCAACAGACAGGTAAGTCCCTGGGGGATGGGAGGATGGATGAGTATGAGAATGGGGGAGAGAAGAAGTGGAGGAGGGAGGAAGGAGAAACACCCTACACCCGACATAGCCCTCAACAATGAAGGTCTTCTGGGAGTCTGGGCAATATGTGAACTGGGGGACAGAAAAGTGCATACAGGGAAAGCACAGTTATTGCTTTGGGTGGAAGAGCTCCATTGGCGTATAATGGCGCGTTTCTTTCTCTTCAATCCAGCAAACCAGCGTGAGAGCACCGGCAGCATGTTTCCCTTAAAATGGATTTGCATGAAAACGTTTGTAATTTTAAAAAATCCATTCTGCATATCGCTGCACGGTCTGAGGGGCACAGCCTACGCACAGATGAAGCACCCTTCACACACCCAAAGCCCTCACACCATGCTACCCAGTTTAGCTCTCTGCCAGTGGAATATTACTGGGCAGAGGGTGGTAGCCCCAGAGAGGCAGGGTGGGGGGGAAATATAAACAAACAACCAAACAGAGATGGGGATGGTCTAAAGTGACACACGGGGAAACAAACACTGAAACTATATTTTTCTTGAGCTAAATCAGTAACTGCAAGACAGCTGTAGCTTTCCTCTGCAAGGATACATTTTTCAGATACACAGCGATTTGAAAACATCCCAGTCAAACAGGCAAATCTAACAACAATGGAACCCTTGCAAGACACTTTTTTAACAACAGCTGGCATTACTTGAGAGAGACATAATAAATTGTGGACAGCCAGATTCAAGTAGACACTACCGTCTGTGGCAGGAAATAGATAGAGACAGAGCTCTCTCACTGCCCTTGAGGCCCACAATCGATCACTTCCTGTGGCACAGCTGACCACTGACACTTTGTCAGCTTCCTGGCAGCCCAATTGGATCCATACGCTGCTAACGTGGCCCCTGGATCACAGGTCAAACGCGTGCACTGGCACACACACATGAGCACAGATCTGTTTCATTGCTTCTGAGACATCTTCATCGTCTGACAGTCCACATTAATGCTCCGGAGCCGTTTCACAGCGCGCTTTATCAAACACAGGCCAGAGTGAACACTCGATGAATTGATCGGGCTGTACCAGAGGAGTAGATGAAGCCGATTTTGACTCCTGACGTGACCGATCTCGAGTGCGATTGCGAGTAACAAGAAGATACTTGAGGGAAGAGGGAAGTGAGAAAGTGAGGGCACCTGTGTTTTAAGAAGCTACTCTCATTATCAATTTTTTGCTGCATGCTCACCTCAGAAACAGGGTAGATTCACAAAAGTCCAGCACAAAAAGAAGAAAGAGATCATTTAAAAAAAATAGCAGGGGTGCAAGTGTAACACTATATATTCATGCTCATATTCAAAATCACATATTTGTTATTGGAAGAAACAGGCAGGCGGACAGGGAGACAACAAGAGCAGTTAGGAGGTCAAAGAGTTTTAGATGAGGACTAAGACTATCATGTTGCAGCAGCACCCACACTTCCTCCTTACTGTTATCTCAGCCCTCCTCTCTCACCCCACCTTAGACTCGGCCTGCAAGTTGTACCAGGCTCTCCGACCTCTGAGGATAAGGAGGGAAAGAGGGAGACAGGAAGGACACCTGAGGGGAATCGATGCCTGAGATATCCGGGCTTTACTTACAGGGAGAGGAGGAGGCAGGGGAGGAGACGGGGGAGAGAGAAAAAGGGTTCACAGAAGGGAAAATCAATATATCACTGGATTTTGTTGTTTTGAGCTTTAAAATGATAGATGACGTATATTGTTGTTGTTTTAGCGAAATAACGATTCCTCCTGACATGACATCATGGAGTCATGTGGAAATCACCGCATGTCCGGTGGAGGATTTGGCACTGGGTGTCATTCAACCTTCAACCTAAATAAATGACATCACCTCAATTTGAGGAGGCGGACATCACAAGACTGGGACAGAGACAGACACAGAAACATAAATTTTCTTCTTTAAAGAAAAAAAAAAAAACGGAAGCTTTGGCTTTGCATATTTTCACTTCCTTTTTGAGGATATGTCCCAGAGCCCTAGCCAAATAAACACCAGAGGACTGTGTGTAGTGTTGCTTTCAACCTCACATTCTTCACATACTTTTACTGTTTTATGTCTAAAAAGGTCTTCTGTATTTAATAGGTGTACAATTTTTAGGTTTAATGCTATGATCTATGATCTATATATATATTATATATATACTGGTATATACAGTATATATAAAGATAGGTAATATTGACATCTAACAGCTTGTTGAGTCATATAAAAAACAGAACATGGTACAGTTCCTGTAGCATTTCCCTGATTATTACACTCTTCATAATGCAGCCCTCTTTGGAGTGGCACCACTCGGTGTAGCTGTCAACGCTACCTTGCCACCTACAGGGCTATACTGCCTCCCCGCCCCTGCTCTCCTTGCAGTAGGCACATCATATTGGGCACAGGGCCTGGCTCTCTCTGGGCGGCCACTTTGGGCTGCCACCCCCAGGCCCCGAAACACTTCCCCAGAGCAGTGGCAGAAGGGCCAGGCCTCCCTGGCGTTGACTGGATGCCCGGAGCTCCGGACAGTGGGCAGCAGTGTGTGAGCCCTGGCTCCACGCCGCCCGACCACTCAGACCCTCTCCCAGCCTCGGGCACATGAAAGAGCCCCCTGTGCCATAAACTCATGGGCTGCACACAGAGAGCAGGCTCTCTTGATCCAGCTTGCACACGCACACAGATAGACGGACACACACACCTACAGTAAAAGAGACACGTGCAGGTGCATGTGCACACTGGCATAGACTTGAGACATAGCAGATTATACGCTCAAACACATACTTAGATGGTGCATTTAGCGCCTTTGTGTATGCAGCATAGATAAATGCACGCTTGTATTCACATGTGCACATCTATCTCATGGTGTCCGTCTCGGGGATCGACTAATTTACTGCAATTGGCTCTAATTAGTGTTACCTCTCCAGCCAGTATGCTCAGTGGGGTTAATTGTTTGACACACTTGTTTGTGTGAATCCGTGTGTGTGTGCGCGCGTCTTTGTGCGGAACATGTGGGCTCCAAGGGGGAAGGGACCCAGGGCCAAAGGTTAAACATGGATCAGGTCATCAGTGACAGGAAGTAAAACAACAGGATCTCCTTACTCCCACAAACAGCAGTCACATTAACAGATACTTGGCTGAGGGGAGATTAAAAAAATACATGTTTTTACATCTTCCTGCACATGTCTCCTCTCCTCTAACTGCAGTGCCGCAGCTGAAATAAGGGGTCTTTTTGTTTCTACGACAAAGCATTCTTCCCTCCAATCAACAGCACTGGGGTGAGAAAATGTGTGAGCGAAATTAACAGCAGGAAAATAATGAGGCCCACAGGGTAGCTCCTCACCCCTGCACCCCTCCTCTAATTCCCTGTTTCCCACCTTCTACCATCTCCTTCTTTTACCACAGCGAGTGGCACTCTTCTCTGTCATATGTTCAGCGCTGTGAGACCTCACCTGCAAAGGGCTCACTGAGCTCTCACCTTTTCTCCGCTGTATTTTTTCTTCTTCTTTTTTTTTTGCCTCCTCAACTTCTTTTTGTTTCGTTTCTTGTTCACATGTTCTTTACTCGGTTCATTGTGCTCTCTCACTTCACTCTATTTTTTCTCTCTCACCATAAAGCCCTAATCGTTTGCATAGCTTTCCCTTTGTTCGCCATATGACTCACTTTGTCAGACTTTTAATCTCTCAAAGCAGAAGTCTGTTTATTTATCGGGCTGCATTTTAAGTATTTTTGAAATTGTGTGAAGTGAATTTTTTTATTTTAAAAATTCTCGTACACACATATTTGTTAAAATCTGATTATGAAAAAGGCTTGTTGCTCTTACAGTCTGGAAACTTAACAATTTAAAATTTAATTTGAGGTGCAATCTGCAAGTCATTCTCACCTTCTCTCAATTTTTCTCCCCAGTTAATGAAAGCAGGGGTTAATGGGGATTCTTTCAGCAGAAATCACTTAAACAATCAGACCTGTGATAACATACAACCTGTGTGAATAAAAAAAAAAAGTTTAATTGAAAATTAATTAAAAAATGGAAATAATGTGCTTTACGTGTCCTGCACTGGTCTTAGTGACATACTAAATGTGTATCCACCTCAAAATGAATGACAACAAAGTTATTTTTGTCATTCTGACCGCTAACTTGGGCCTTGCAATGTAACATCCACTTTTTTTAGTCAGTGGCTATATCCTTTTCCAGTTGCGGTTTTTTAGCATAAACAGGAACATACAGAGGAGCATGACCATTTCAGCGCTGTACTGAAATGTAATTAGTAGCTCTGGTTAAAAAAAGAAAAAATATAAACCAGCTTGCATTTTAACACACCTATAGCTTAAACTGGCATAATTAAGATGCCACTTTATCAGTTTCACAGATTAGCTTTTAACTAAATTGGACACTTTTAATTTAGACACTGAATGGAGAAATGTTTGGAGTCTGCTGCCTCCTGTTCCTACTGTACGATGAAGGCACCCTGGGAAAGGATGATAAGTGGGGTTTTGAGGAGAGGGAAGAGCATAGCATATATTAGAGGTGGGACAAAGCCTCTTTTGTCGTAATGCCTCTCTTAACAGCTTCTTTGGCTGTGAGGCAGAGTTCAGGCCAAGGTCTTGGGCTCCTCTTATTCCTTTTGCGTAAGCCCGTGTCTTCCTGCTTGGCTCCTGACAATGGGATAAGTGTTTGTCTCAAGACAAATCGTGCTGCTCCATAGGTGACTGACATCTATTTGTGTGTGTGTGTGTGTGTGTCCACATGGCCATGTTTGGTTTGCTAACCAGCAGTTTTTGGTGCCTGTCTCCATTCCTCCTCTTCCTTCACCTCCTCCTCCCCCAGGGAAGCAGGCAGGAGGTGGGAAGCAGAAGCGAAGCCATTGTGAAGGGGAAGCCACTGGCCTCTTCCTGTTATGAGAGGAAATGCATACAAATGTGCTTCCTGTGCGTCCGCCCCCTCTTTTCTCCCTCCTCTTCCCTCCCGTCTTTCTCTCACCCATGTGGCAGAGAATCAGCCTCTATCCCCTCCTTTCTTAGTGTCCCTCTGGTTATCCTGGGTGTTTTTTCTCTTTGTTAGCCAAAGGAGATGTGACAGATCAGATTTTTACATATTATTTATTTTCACTGGTAATTTTGTAGTGATAGAATATGTACAATTACTTGTAAATTTGCAAAAACATACCGAAAAAAGTAAAAAGTAAATTGAAAAGAATAAAACTCACACAAGAGACATGGAGGTGAAGGTAACATGGTTAAGTGTTTACAGGGGTGTGTGTCTGAATATATTTGTGTATGTATCTGTGTTGCATTGCTTGCATCTAAATCTCCCCCGGGAGGGAATACAGGGATAAACGAATAAGTCGTGTGTTGCTATGAGCCCATGTGTGAGAGCGCAGAGTAGTACTAGATAGCTGCCTGTACAAACGAGAAGCAGATTTGGGGTTGTGGGAGTGTGCGGATGTTTTGGTCTCCTTCACAGGGTTAAAGAATGGATCCTGAACTTTGAAGGAAAATTGTGTTCTACCACTTATTGTTGCCAAGAGCTTTTCCATAATTGAGTAATCTCTTACAAGGTTAAGCTGCTGTTGTGAAATTTGGTTAGTGTTCATGAATAAGAGCTTTCCAAGCACAAATATTCAAGGAGACTTTGAGATATTCAGGCCGAAATTATTAAATATTTCTTATTATCGATAAAATGCCAGAATGCGTAAAATTTAGATTTGTGAGAATGCTGAGATTTGAGTGTTCCTGATAAACATGTCTTGCATATATTCATGGGATGTACAGTATGTATGTGTTAGGTTTAAATGCTTTACCTTTTAACAACTTTATATGAAAACACATCCTGGAAGCATAAATTGACAGTTTAAAAAGTCCCCTCAGTTGAAGTCGTTTCATCAACGGTGACCAAAAATGGTCTACAAGATCTTCCTGCATGTGTTTGTGTGTGTATATTTGCGAGTGTGAAGATAGGTTTCACACTCTGGTTACCAATACACTGTGAAAAGACACTGTTGGGTTCGCAGTCACACACACTCACGCAGGTTCCTTTTACCAGCACGCACAGTGCTGTAATGTCGTACTCTGTGTTATTAACATAGTGGTGCGTCTAACAGCACCCACTGACCAAGGAAACAAAGATTACACCCACACTGACATATGGGTGGCTTGCAATAAGTTTTCTGGTTTAACAACAAAGACAAAGAACTCATTCAGTGAAAAAAAAAGAAATTGCTCGACTTAAAGCTGGGGTAAGCAGAAATTTGCAAAAGGGGGAAAAAAAGGCAGAATTTGAATATGTACAGCTGTCCTGCTGCAGCTCTTCGGTCTCTCTCTCTGTTCTAATCCCCTCCAACTACACAAACACACACACGAGATAATCAAGCTAAAAGTCAACATTAATTTGTGACTTCACCAAGGATTCAAATCACTCTCCAAGTGAAAGTCCTCCATCTAATCCACCACATCCTAATGTCACCATGCACTTTGTTGCTCTTTATACAATCTTATCAGCTCTGGGTGAAAAGACCTGTGATTGTTTAAATTCTTTCATCATGGGCTAGTTTTTCTGAAGACTTAAAACAGGGCCAAGAAGAAAAAGCAGAAGTTTCCTCATAGACCACTTGAATTAAAATATACTTAAAGATAAGAATGGATTTTTGGCACAGTGACACCAAAACAATACTGCCCACCTCAGCTTTAATCCAAAAGGCCTCACACCAGCATCACAATCACAAGTGCCCGAGTAAAATTCAGTAAAGTAAATTAAAGTAAAGCAGTGATATTAGTTCCCTACATGCATTTTTTTTTCTTCCATTTACTATGCTGCTTACCAAAAAAAGTTTATTGTCTTAGTAAATGTTAAGTTTGTGATCATAAACTCCGAGCTTTTTAATATTTTGATACTTGGTTTTATCGTGATCAAATGTCTCTAAATGTTTGTAGATCAGGTGTGCCATTTTTAGCGTCTGTTTTTTCCCACTCAGAGTGCCAAACAGTAGCTCCTCGAAAACAGGTCTAGAGCGGCAGTTTACAGCTGCTGTGTGGGATGAGAGAGCTGTTTTGAGCCTGCACAGGAAAGGCCAGTGTTGACATCACCAACCAACTGGGCTAAAAGGGTCACATGATGGCATCATGTGAGGCCATGAAGTCACGACAGAGTTACCTCAAGCAGTGAAATCGAGTACCGAACACAAAAAAACTGCACAGCACATCCCACATGATGCTTGCACGAGCATTTACTGTCAATTAAGGCAGCATTCAAACACAAGCCAACTGCCTTTTAAAATGTGTGTGTGCCCGTTCTAACACGGTAAACTGTACATGCCTGTGTATTTATGGATGTATGGTGCATGGTGTAGGTAGCAGGTTGTACGTGTCAGGTTGAGATATGGAGGTGTGGTGTGATATCTATGTAGGTGTTATTGTTTGGTCAGTTAAGGCCTTTGATAATCACACTCATTCTCTTCCCGTGGTGTTGTTAAAGTCAGTCTAATCATATGTGTGAATTATAATATGTGGCAAAGGCATTGCACGCAGTTCCTCATTTAAAGTGTGAGCTTCAAGACAACTTTGATTGCATTTCTGCTCTTCTTTTTTGCATGTTGAAGTGAGAAGCAAAGAATGAATGCCTTCCAAGTTACTTGTCACACTGATGTTTTTTTATATGTGTGTTTAGTTGTGGTGATATTTGTGCCGCACTAATATGCGAGGGATCTGAGTCAGCAAGGCACCTTTGAGACTAGCAGCTCTGGACCTCGGAGACTCACACCCAGTCCACTGTGACGTGCCACCTTTTGAAACATTAATGGCCCCAGCAGAGTGAGTGGCTGAGTGAGCGGGTGATAACGGAGCTGGGCCGGCAGCTAGCAGTGTCCTGCCCCTGGTGCCACTTGCATCGAAACACCAGGGGAAGACAACACTCTACATGTCCTGTTCCTGAATACTCTACTTTGACCTTATGTTCTACAGTCCTGTCATCTTATTTACTTGCTTGTGCACTATTTTGTACCATAGCTCCTACTGCTGTAAGGCTGCCAGGTGCTCACGTTTCAGTTGTGGACAAAGCAGCTGAGGGTGGGTTGAATATTACAATTAATCTTATTGTCACGAGATGCCTTTTGATCTTACACCGTAAGAATGAGGCTTTGTTTTTTTTTTCCTATATTTCGGTATGACTGTGTAAATGTCAGCATGGTATTTAGAGCCCAGGGGAGCGTTTTCTCCTAATGTCGTCAGAGAATCAGATGAGTGCTTGCGCCGAGGTAAAGAACCTGACATCGCACTCACTGGTTTGTAAGGGGTAAGAGCGCTGTCCGTGTCTCTGGGTTCAGCATCTGTTGTCTGACAGATAGCTCGGCATGACAGCATGATGCGATGACATCAGTGGAAAACTTTTCGGGGAGGGGATGGGAAGGGGGTCCATGATATGGCAGTTCATGCAAGGTTTTGGCCACTCTTAGTAGAGAGAGAGGGAGAGAGACGGAAACAAAGACAGGATGGAGGTGAGGAATAGTTTGATATTCAGTTTCCCTGGTGCGTCCTGGGAGATATGATTTCAGGAAATCCAAAACTATCTATCAATATCTATCTCCTCTTTCGGTTGTAAAGAGAAAAATGTGAAGGGCAATGCAATGGATAAATACCAAAAATCTATTTTATGCATTACACAGATCTACCACATACAGAGATCTCTTCTTTGAAGGCCTTCTTTGTAAAGGGTCTTTATGCTTACAGTGATCGTCTTCATTATTGTATTTTTTCCGCATTCATTTTGTATTTTTTTATTTTTTGGCCCACTTAAGTGTCAGAAGAGAATAGGCAAACACACAGTTAATCAACAAACTGAGATCGTTAGCTACCAGCTGGGCACAGTGCTGGCAGTATTTCCTCTCTGTAAAAAAGCTTTGTCAATACAGATCTCCAAATAATACACACAGTCGCAGAAGACAATAAAAGAAATTTCAATAAAAAACATGCAGTGTTGCTCACAGAGGGAAGCTGGCAGTGGCACATTTTCTCTGTTTCCCATACAACCAAAGAGCTTGCACACATGGCTTGGAAAAGAAACCAGGTGCAGCTCACTGGAATTAACTCACTTTCACTGCTCTAGTTTTGATCCAAACAATAGAGGAATAGAGGCTGTTCTATTTTGACATCGTGGGCACTTGTATGCTTGTGTTACTCATGGTACTGGTCTCACACACATATATACTTGCACATACTTATCTACAAAATAGAGAGAGAGAGAGAGAGAGAGAGAAACGATTACAAAGGGGACAATTTTTGTGGTTTAAGTTGAGCCCATCACTATTTGAGTGCTCACAAACAGCTTCAAGCACGGTCAAGGAACCCATCTGTTATTTATATCAATAGCTTATTATTGACTATGAGATGCGGTTAATTGGACAATGCAACTGACCATGTATGTTAATGTCAGCTTGTGAAACTAGTATGTCTTAGCTATTTTTTTTTTAAATTAAAATAGTTATAGGTATGTGTATTTCTTTTCTGAAAACATGGGAGTGAGACAGTGCACGCATTCAGGCCATATCAAAGGGACGATTTAACTTGACATATGTTCCATGATGAGCCTCTGTGCGCTTTGATGTACAAGCAATAACTGATCTTCTTTACCGTTATCTGACTGAGACAGAGTATTTTCAGTTCCTTAAATGCAAGCCCAGCTTCTTTTTTTTGTTTTTTTCGTTTTTCCTGGTATAGTAGATGGACTGTTACAGGCAGGGGGTGTTGAACCATCAGCAGACTTCACTTTCCTTTAATGCTGTTTCCATGAGACCAAATCATTTTAAAGAGGAAAAGTTATGACATTAGAATTCTATTTATTTCTTCATTAGACATGAATGCATCTAGGTTGGGGGAAATTTTGACAAGTGATTTATTTCCAAGGTGCATTTTAATGTATGTGTGAACAGAAATCACCAATCTTCTTCTTAACAACAATTATTTATACATTGTTTTTGCCTCTGCTATTCTTTATCTTTTACCCAGGTGACATTTACAAAGCGAAAGTTTGGCCTGATGAAGAAGGCGTACGAGCTGAGTGTGCTGTGTGACTGTGAGATTGCCCTGATCATCTTCAACAGCACCAACAAGCTGTTCCAGTACGCCAGCACAGACATGGACAAGGTCCTGCTTAAATACACTGAGTACAATGAGCCCCATGAGAGCAGGACCAACTCTGATATTGTGGAGGTAAGTTACAAGAAAACACAGACTGAAAGCGTGCATATGCGCACAGATGCACAATTGCACACACACTGACACGCACACTCATGCAAACGCGCAAGCGGACAGATGGTTACAGCATTTGTGACTCATCCAGCAACCCTTACTTCTCTCTTTTAGTCTTCACACCTAACATAATGTAAGAAATAATTGCTCCCATAGTTTGTCAGCCCCCCTCCCCAAAGGGTTCAGTACCAATATCAATCACTTTTAGAAAAAGTATTTTAAGACTCACATTATGTCATTAATTTCAAGAAAGGCAATCTTGAATCTTGAAAATGTGTTTATTTAAATAGCCTCCTTGTTTTGTCTGCACTTTTCACACAACAGTGGTAGCCTATCATTGATCTGGGCCTTTCAGTCTGTCCCCTGTGGTGTATAATCACCACCCCCTGCCCTTAGTGTCTTGTCACCATTGATGTGCCTCTAACAGGAGGATGTTGATCTGACTTGCTTTGGACACATGTCGCTAGAGTGGCTCAAGGCGATGTTAAACAGCGCTGTCAGGCCAGCCAGTAGGCAGGTAGATAAAGCAGGAAATGACGCTGGCACCCTCCTGCATCCTTAAGCTCTCAACGTGAACCTGTTATGCAACATTCACTCTGGAGCTCTGTCCTGGTGGGCCACACATACAGACATGAATGCATTCATGTAGAGTTTATCGCTTTCTCCCCTTTCCTCTCTCTCTTTCTTTCATTTACACTCACACCGTGTTTTCAGATTCAGGCCCACAAAGTAATGTTGAATGTAGAATATTTTTCAAATGTATGGAAAAATGAACAAACCCCATTTTCAGTATTCATTATCTTTACCATGACATGGATTTTTTTAAAGCAACATTTTGCTTATATTATGTTAAATTTGCAAATCCAGATTAACATCAAATTGAAAATTCTATAAACTACATATTTCATACACATTTGCTGGTCATTCAGCATTTAAATGCTGTTTATGTTTCATGATTCAGACTCTACCCATTGCCCCACTTCCCATAACTGTAACACAAGTGAAACCATTATTAGAGGCATAACCTAGTTTTTAAATTATTTAAAATTAAGCTTGGATTTATTTATTTTTTTTGTAGAATATACAGTATGGCAGTAGATGCACATTCAGATTGTAATTCAAAAGAGACTGACTGCAGCAGAATGTTAATTTGCTTGGTCAACTCAGTCATAATTCATGCATGAAGCTATAAATCTGTTGCTGTGGAATCAACATTTAAAAACATCAAATGCACCAAAGGAAACATCGGGATCAATCAGATGTAATGAATTAATGTCACACACACTCCTATGGGCTGGCCGGTCTAACACCAGATCAAACAGCATGGGACATATTTTTTTATCTTTTCATATGGGTCCTGCTGGGCTTGTTGCCCACCTACAGATGAACAGACCCACTGGCTACTTGCCTGCTTTTCCAGACAGCACCCTGCACCTGGCTGCTAACCTTTTGAATTTACACACTAATATCAAATGTCTTTAGCTTTAATAGATTTTGCCTCACATTATTCCCATTCTTTGTATAATTACCTCTTTCTTTCAATTTTATTTGGAGGTTAAGAACAATGTAAATCAATGCATTACAGCATATTGCAAACTCAATAGTGGTTTACTGATGTCATTTTTGCTTTTGTTCCACCACTGTTTCCATTTGGTGCAGTCAGATATGTAGTGTGTTGATGTAGATCATACATTAAGTGGTACAGCACTCAACATATGACTAATCTTAATGATGAAAACAAAGAGAATGGACTCGGTGCATTATCGTAGACTGTTTTGAGAAGCGTAACAATGTATTCACTTTTGCAGTATGTGCTCTATTCCTGTCCTATAATTCATATTATTGAGTCTTTCTTTGAATTATTAATACAACCAAGGCTGTTAGCTTGGTTATAATAAGTTGTGCAACTTTACAATATTAAATAATCAAAAAACCTATATGATGTGCATTTATGCATTTATGATGTGTCTCCCAAGCTTAGTTTGAATCCTGTTAGAAATACCTGTGAATTGCCACAGTTTCTGCAAAATGAATCATACTCACGTATATGAGAAAGGATAGAAAACAATCCTTCATGCATTATCCCATTCACATTAACCAATGCACCATATACTCTTATCGCCACTGTGGCTATAAGCACCGGTGTCTTTTATTCATCAAGCCCTTCAGTCGCTGTATACTCACAACCGCCCCAGCTGAACCCATGAAGAGAGTTGTCACATGTTTCAGCAAGTGCCTGTGATGAGAGCTCCCTGCTTTGAAGCTCTTTCTTTAACCGTGTCTCCATTAGAGAGCAGAAGATGGCTAACGTGTAAACAGCTGTGTCAGGGGAAGATGCTAAAGAGCCTTGTGGGGGAGAGTGCTATGTAGCACTACCTACAATGTGATCCCTTGAGGACTCAGGCTCTGCACTCTCTGAGCGACTCACAGCGGGAGAAATCGATCTGAAGGGGCCTTCAGCCTGAGCTGCGGTGTGCTAAAGGGATTGGCCGCAGGGCTGACACTAGCACGTTTAGCATGGGTAGGAGGAGGGTGTGTAGAGAGGGAGGCGAAACATGGAGGAACTGGGGGGTCAGATCTCTTTCTACGAGCCTGTGAGCCGCTGTTAAGCAGCATCACAGGTGCAGGAACGTGGGCGGGTTGTTGAGTTTGGGGTGGGGGGAGGCGGGAGCAAAGCGGACTTCCTGTTGAGATGGCAGGATGATGAGGAGGAGGTCAACAACAAGATGGACAGATTTAGGGGTGTAGATGAATTTTAGGTCCCCCCCTTACAGAGGAACATCAAGATTGTATGTATGACATCTAATATGTGTCATATCATATTTCTAATTTGTAGAAAACTCTTGTCTATATGAGTATACTGAAATGCATGCATCTCGCTTCCTCTATGGCTGCTGTGCCTGAAGGTGTAGTGGGAGGAGAAGCAGAGGTAGGGGAGCGGAGCTCAGAGTGTGGGCGGCTGGCATAGAGGCCTGCTACATTAGCAATAAAGCTCTATGTAATTAGCATGTCTTTGGTTGATAATTAGCGTTGTTGAGAGAGTGGCACTGAGAGCGTTGCACAGCCTCTCTAGCAACAGCATGTTTACAAGAGGCTGGAGGGCTTTTCTCTCAACCGCTCTCACTCTTTTTCTGCTTTTCTTTTCAATCCAGTTTTTTATTAATCTTACAGAATATGTTTTTTTATATTATTTTGAATGTATGTATGGGTCAATGGGCATTTAAGTGTCAAAGACTGGAAAAAGTGGGATAGAAAAAGAGACAGAGAGAACGAGAGAGAGAGAAGAGTGGTAACAAAGTTCTTGATGACTCACTTGAAAACCATCTCATCTGGGAATGACACTTCTACAAATATATGTGAAAGCAAAAGACCAAAACCAAAGCTAACACTCCTCTGAGCACCAGTGGTAAAACAAAAGAAGCATTACTAATACAAATGACTCCAAGTTATTATATCTTTCATTCACAATGCATCACGATGAGAAAACCATAGCATGAATACAGTGGCAGTTTGAAACAAACTGGGGACATGTTTTTTAATGTTTTGAATGCCTCCATTTAATCCTATGCCATGTATCACACTGAAATTTGAACTCGCAGAGACTCCCTAGTGACTGTAATAAAAAATGCAATACACAGTGTTATCAGCTCTCACATAAACAAGTAGGGAAGTCCACTTAATTAATGCTAAGTGTTCAAAGAGACATCTAAGCTCATCTAGGCTCTCATAGCTTGATAAAAGCAAACACAGAGGCAGATCTTCCATCACTGGACGGCCATGCGGGGTCCAAGTGTGTCGTCCTGGCAGGTCTACAACACACTCTGAGTCTGGCTCCAGATAAAACAGTCAAACATGCAGATAGATTTCCTATACTCACTGTCTGCCAGGTCAGTTTCCTGGACATGTGAACGGCATTAAAGGAGAAACAGTAAGCTGTGTTGGGAAATGACAAGAGAATAGATCCATCTCTCCTTTTTCCATTGGTTTTTATTTCTGCTGCTTAAGAACAATCACTTTGAGCTGTTATTGGTGATTTATTATTCCAGTGTGGGGGTTGTTAATTGCAATAGCACATGAAAGAGTCCTTTCTTTCCCCTACTCGATGATTGCACATCTAGCCCAAACCTAAGCGGCGCTGGCTGGCTCTTTCTGTGATTGAATGGCCCCAAATCCAACAACACACTTGGGCTTTGCCAAATCCCTGTTCCACAATGTGCTTGTTTTCCCCACTGTTGAAACAAAGAACGCAGGTTTGTGAAACAACTAAAGGGTTAGTGAGTGTGTGGTGATAGGGAGATATATCCCCTCAATGCCTTGAAATAAAACCCGAGTGGAGGGAACATTTCTGTGTACTTTCTGCGCAAATACAGTATGAGCTATTGTGCTTATACGCACACATACAGCACTGTGCTTGGCCTGTGTAAGTGTGGCTGCACTGCATGGGTGCACGCGTGTCTACATACATGGCAACAATTGGCTCGAACCCTGCTGAGCCAACGGCATTGTGATGACCTCAGCCCGGACCGCACACTCAACTCAACTATCACATGGAATGGCACATGGGTCTTGGTACTGACGTGCCTGCTTGCCTACCTGCCAGAGGAGTGCCGTTGGCCAATCCCATTTCCAGCAGATTAACCTAATCTGAAAGTTCAGCTCTACCCTGTAATCTTAAACAGCAGCAGCAGCAGCAGGGACCTGATTCCCCACCTATCCTCAACTCATTTCTGCACCTTCTATTTTTCCTTCCTCTCCTCACCTAGAAGGAACTATTGAATGAGAGGGGGACGGGAGGGACAGAGGGATGGATGAGTGTGAGAAGAGAAGGAGGGAAGGAAAGAGGGATGGAGGGAGGAAGGCTGGTAATTATTTCCAAAGGTCATTCTGTTAATGACTACCTGCTTGGCTAATGAGATTCAGCAAAGCTCCCTGACCATGTTTCACTGCGTATGTTTCACCCGTGTGCCGAGATGTGTGAGAAGCACAGGTGTGATTTCAGCCCAGTGACAGTCCACTTGAGGGAGGGAGAGTGTGAGGGAGGGGGGTGGCGGTGGAG
>OMNN01000638.1:9321-27534 GCA_900302755.1 Chromis chromis | reverse complement strand
CATGTACCAAACAGGATCAATTACCAAAGCAGGGCTCCACTCAGCAGCGCTAAAGAAACAAGAGGCACTCTCCATCACAGCTGTGTGTGTGCACGTGCAAGTGTGTGTGTGTGTGTGTGTGTGTGTGTGTGTGTGTGTGTGTGTGTGTGTGTGTGTGGTGGGGTTCAGGCAGGCTTATGATGAGCAGAAAGAGGAGGAGGAGGTGGTAATAGTCTGTTTGCTTCTCTCTAATGACAGCAGCAGAGTGGATTAGTGAGCCTCCTAACCCATCAGCATCACTCCTCCCAGTAAGTGACAGAGCATGTAAATAACCAGTTATGGCCACTAGCAGGAGAAAAGAAAAGATGGAGACGGGGAGGCTAATAAACCGAGAAAGTCTAAATATGTGTTGTGCGAATGTGCAGGCGTTTTGTCCGTGCACCTTCATTTGTATGCAGGTGGAGATTTCAAGGAGTTCCATTTCTACAACATCAGCCAAGTTATTCAAATGCAGCACATCTGACTGGAGAGGATAACATAAAGAAAGGCATCAGCAGAAATGGCAGCAGGCAGTAATCCCCCGGCCAGGCCACTTGTGTTTGCCACGCAGGCAGGCAGCGCTGTCAGTAGCAGCACCCATACAGGCGTTATCAGTGACAGCCATAGGGCTATTCTAATAACCTTGCTGATGCTCTGCGGTGCAAGGACAGACAGGGAGACGGACATACAGACAGACAGGCAGACAGGTTTCACTTCCCACTTAAAGAAAGAGCCTGACTGCCAGGTATCAGCCTGTGTGTGTGTGCATATGTGCCCAGACTCTGAGTGCATTTACTCATTTCCCTCGCTTTCTAGCGTGTAATGTTCTGACAGCTTCATACATGCTGTCACTTTCATCTAAATGCGCTACAGCATTGACCGGCCCACCTATTAACCCCACACACGTGCACACTTTGCATTTATGACGGCGTTGTCTAAACTCAGGCATGCTGGCCTTGCAGCCCCAGTAGAAGCGTATCTGTCTCCAGCATCATTATCACCATTCAAAAGGTCAAGCACAATGCTTCCAGCCTCCTCTTTGTGATTTATGCCCGTGCTATTAACTCTGTTCACATTAATCTCCATCTGTAAATCTAATCACACTGCCTCACCATTGCACCGCCTGGTGCTCTCAGGACAGAAGCCATGGCCAACGGGAAACAGCTTATGTAAATACACTGCTGTTGACATAAGATGGGCAGCACGCAGTACCTCGCTGCTATGACGAAGCACACTGATTAGTGCGCAGATAAGAAAAGATATCGCCTTATTATAGTTTTTTTTTGCATTTGCTGTCATTGCTATCTTTACATCCCTCCGTCTTGTTGTTTGTTTCATATCTCCAGGATCTTTTTTTTTTCAGCTCATCTTAAGAGACCGAGGACGTTGTTACTGAAAAGAAGAAGAAAAAAATGCAGCCACAGTACTGCAGGGCTCCATTTGTAGTCAATGAATAACTCGAATATTGACACCAGTAAATGAGGGTGTCACTCAGATGATGCAAAAACAGAGCAGCGCTCAACAGAAGTGCTTCCAGGCATTCTCTACATGTATGCAAGCCAATAATCATTACCTTGGCTTGAGAAAGGCTCCACAGCCACTTGAAGCCTCGTGAAAACATCTACTCTTGCGTGCCTCGAAGCAGCCTTGAAGCACTTTGAGCAGAGTGGCCGGACTCTCTGCTCTGTTGCTATAAAGACTTAATCAGGTCTCCTGTGTGGAAGTACAGCGGTGCTTTCTGAGAGAATTCCCTCTGCAAGGACCGATTGGGAACCTTGGCGATGACACAGAGAAGCCTGCAGGCCTGTCAGCTCGTCTCGGTGCAGCACAAATCAGCACTCAGATCCGGAGAACTTCCACTGCTGCGCTGACACGCACTCATACACTGGCTGACACGAATCTCAAGCATCACTTCAACCATCCACTCAGTCCTTCAACATTATACTCGACATGTGGCGTGTGCGTGTAAGATTCTCACCATAAACACGGACTGAATCATTCTAGCTATTAAATCAGATGGTGTGCTGCACACAACCATGTTAAGATAAACCCCAGATATGTAGGAGAGACGTTTTAGCATAAAGCCAGCAGGACTAAAAGCTACAGTGAAGATGAACTGTTAAAGGCTATATAAAGTTTATGTGGCACAAAATGTTTCAGCGACGGTATGCATCAGTTTGTTACAATTTTTTATCGGTTCCACCAAAATTTAACATCTAAATTTAGCCAAGCAATTTCAAGTCAAGGTATATTTTTCTTAAGTTTATAAAACATAAACCTCTAATTAAGCCAATATGTTTTTTATATTATGTCATATAAGTGTACAAACACTCTCCCTTGATGGGAGCAGACAACAGCAACAAACCACTGCTAATTGTTACAACCGTTGCAAGCATCACCTTTAAAATGCACAACACCAGATAAAGGGAGTTTTAAGGAATCAATGCAAAGCCCTAATTCCTTGGAAAGATATTATCAACTCAAGATTTCAAGATGGTGACTGATATTTTATGTGCCACCAAAATGCAAGGAGAGAGCTTTTAATAATTGATGGTGCTGGAGCAGGGAGATAACCGCTCTCCTCCTGTTATCAATCATTAATGGAGTTTCCATCAAAAACACTTCAACCCCTCAAGTATCAAATCTCTCTTGAAGGTGGAGGACCCACATTCAAACATCCCACTTAATCAAAGGGCACACAATGTGCTCTCCCTTTCTCTCATTTTCGCTTGCGCAAATTAGGATAATAACGGCACAAATTGCAAAATTGTTCACAGCGTAAGTGCAAAAGTAGGCATTTTAGCAGAGGTCTTCTTGTGAGTGATGAGGGTTAATGGGAAAATTCTAAATGTTTAAATCACGGGAGGGAAACAGCTTGCCAACCAGTGTTTTTACTTTCTTTCTCTCCTTGCTACGTATATGCAAAACCGCTAAGAGCTCAATCTATCTATCTGGCTGGCTCTGTAAAGCTGCGAGGCCTGCCTGGTCAAAGTCATACGGGACACGATGTGCATCAGCGACACTCACAAAGAAGCGTAACACTGCTGCTAACCTTTAAAACAACCACAAGGTTACACACAGCCCTGTGTGTGAACGTAAAGATGAACAAACACAAACACACACACACACACACACACACACACACACACACACACACACCAGAGTCAGCTAGAGTTTACTGCTTTGGACTGACTTTAAGGGATCAGCCAAGATCCTCCTATCTCAAAGTACACCACCCAGGCAGGGGTACATGTGTAGAACGCACATACTATATATCCTTGCAGCATCTTTTCTAACAGTCCCACGGCCTCAGATGTCACATACACATCATACACATACTACACTACATAAGCACTGCAGCTAAGCGATAGCAGAAATGATAGAGTATCCCTAATTACCCATCAAGATGGTTTTGACAGTGTTCTGTGTGCCAGTGATCAGTGTCATGGCGCAGCGCCAGCAGCGGCTCGGTTCTGTTTGATTTGTAGCTGCAGCTGAGTAGCGGGTGGTACACCATGAGAGCTGCAGTGCCACACACTTTCACTTTCTCTCTCTCTCTTTCCCCTTCTCCTTCTGCGACCCTCCATCCCCCTTTTCTCTCACAACCACCCTCAACCCCTCCCATACTCGCACTGTCCTGTTTCACTGGCCCGACCTTGCCTGTCATCAGTATAAAACAGCTTTTCAAGGCTGCTGCATAACAGAAACGCAGAAAGGACACTAAGAGGATTCTGCTGGAGAGCTTGAAAAGTTCAGGTGCAAAAAGTGAGCAGGATGCAGTTGGATTTAGGACACACTGCTCTGCTTCTATTTGAAGGTGAAGTGCGCGATTCTGGAGAGGAATCATTGATGTTTAATTAGTTAGTATATTTAGATAGTTAGCATGTGACAGATTTACTGTACCTCTTGCTACCAATTCTCCCTTTCCCCTATCATCACTTCAACTCCCTCACCCCCATCCTGTACTCCAACTCAAATGTGCACAGGAATCGCTGGATTAGTGTTGTGTGGATCAGTTTTTATTCACAGCGCAAGGACTGTGTACAAACACTTTTTTCGGTGTACACACAGAATGAACAGGTAGAAGACAGTGAGGGAATGTTCACTGAATTGGAAAAAAACTGCTTTGGATTAGAACCGCATGCTTTACCTTTATCCCTCTGAATAATAAAATCCACTGGTTGGTTTAAAAGACATTTTATCTTTAAAAAAAATCACCAAATTACCATTTATCATAGCCAGAAACTGGAAAAACAGTCAGAATCAACTTACCGACCAACGCCCTTGAACTCATATGTCTGACATGTTGAAAGGGAGAATTTGCGGGCAGTGGTGGCCTAGTGGTTTGTGAATCGAACTTGTAACCGGTGGGTCGCCGATTCAAGTCCCCGGACTGGCAAGAGGTTGAGGTGGGAAAGTGAGAGCGACTGCTTGTCCCAGTCACCACCACTGTGGGCCCTTGAGCAAGGCCCTTAACCCCTGACTGCTCCCCAGGCGCTGCACCGTGGCAGCCCACTGCTCCTAATATGTATAGTTAAGATTAACTTTGAATAGGATGGGTCAAATGCAGAGAAGGAATTTCCCCAAGGGGATCAATAAAGGTTAGATTATTATTACTTATTATTATTTAATTTTTTACTTAAATTTGTGCAAAATAAATAATCAATAATTTTTTTCTTTTTGAAAAAAAAAATAGTTCTCTACTTTTAGCCATAGTTGTGCTGTTTCCACAAAGGTAGAGGACTTTATATTGCAGCACAAAATGAGCCCACAGTGTGTAAAAATGTGACAGGAGCAAAAAAACGTCAGAGAGATTTCAGTTGTACTAAAGTGGTGTCCGACAATGCCATCCTCACTTATGAGAACTACCTTTTGTCACTGAAAATTGAAGATCTTTCAGTTTCAGACAAAAACAAGCAACTGGAAAACACTATTTTGGGCACCTTAGAAATTGTGATGAGCATTTGTCACACTTCTCTGATGAAAAACCAAAAGACAAATTATAAAGAACGTATTTGTTTGTTAGTGGGAACAAAAAAAAACTTAATATATACGTGAAAGATGTGTCATAAAGTATCTCATTGCTGTTGTTGTAGCATACAGTACATTCTGACAGTGCCAACAAGACCTATGAAAGACTGATTTATACTGTGTAAGCATACTGTAAGCATTGGCTATGATACTGTAAGTGAACTGAATTAATGCCCAGAGCCAGCCAGTTAATATTTGCTTAGTGAAATGCTATCTGAAATCTGCAGCGTAGGTAGTTTTTTTAATGTCTTTAAAAGTGTACAGTAGCCATGAGTTTGTCAGGTCGTATGAGTCGCTCTAATCTCGAACCAGTGCCAGTCTTACTACTGAAGGGCAGGTCTACACAGCAGACTGTAGTAAGTGTATTAACTTAGCAAATTAGCCTCTTTTTAATGGCAATATGTAAACATTTATTTTCAGGCTAACTTTAAAAAGCATTCAAATCATGGAGCGATCACGGGCCTGGGCTCCTGCCAATAAAGTGTCACAGGTCAATTATCTTTGAAAAGATAACAGCAGCGTCTGCCATTTATCTTATCTCGGCCCGATTTCCATCTCAGGGGTTCATACTAAGTAAACAAGATGCCAAGATATTTATTTTGAAAGGGAATAGGCACAATAAAAGGGACTAATCTACTTGTCACACATGCTCATCTTTTACTTTGTGATTCTGCTGACTCACAGGAGATGAGCTGAATCAAAGCAGCTTCAGATTCAGTGACTGGGGAGATTTTTGGAAAGCTGAGTATTCCTGAGGCTTTGAGTTAATCAAATAGGTCTACTGCTTTATCTTAAAGGACCATACCTGGAGTTTTGTAGCCCTCTCAATTGCTGCCCACATCTCAGATTTTCTCAGTGATTCAAAGACGTTTTGCTCATTGATGGCTGCCTCCCAGGTTACAAAACCTCAGACAATCTGAGATCATCGTACTGCGTTGGATCCAGACAACCAGAGTCAGAGACATGGGCAAAAAAATGGTCAACGAAGCGTTAGTGAGATTGATGCAGCTAAACTAAAGATTTCTTCCATCTGTCAATATTAGTCCAACTGTTTCAAGCACCCACTACAATTAACCACATCTGTGTCAAGTACAAATGATGTTGACAGGACGGATATCAAACAAATGATTTGTTAGCTGCAAAATAACTCCTTCCTCTTCCAAACAGAAAACTGAATCAAGAAAAGGAAACAAAAGGGCAGCTCAGTCTGATTGTCACATACAAAAAGAGCCACACATTATTGCCAATCATTTCCAAAAGAACATCATATGTTTTTAGACTGATTTCCAAACTCAATGAAATTCAACTTGAAAATCTGTCGAGAATCTTAAATAAGATTCATCTCAGTCTGCAATGTGTGCCACAATTGTGTGACACTAAAATTGCAATCAGGAACCACTGTCAAAACTCTCCATACAGCCAAAAAGCACTGCTTTGACAAGCTGTGTTGTCAGAAAATCAAATCAGAATGGCAAGTGAGTAAACATGGATGTGAAAAGGGAGCATGTGTGTTTAGTTGCTTCTCTCTTTATACAGGTTGCTCTAAAATCTCTTGATGCAGCATCTTCAAACACACCAGCAGGAGGAGTTTTTAATCTGCTGTCAACAGCATCACTACATTCAGATAACATAACTTAAGGGCAGCTAAATGCTCTGTGTACTGTGATGGATTAGCTGTCTCGATCAAGTCTCTGCAAGTTAAACTTCATAATTTAGTGGAATGAATAGAAACAAATGGCAGCCTAGAAGGCAAAAAAATGATCTGAAAAATGCTAGAAAACATATACATGTTAAACACAAGGCAAGCAATTTGTAGTTAATGAGCTACAACATGCAAAAAAAGTGTTGTGGCCCTTTGATAGTCCCTCTATAAAAGTTTGACATTTTCCCATAAATGTCTGCAGTGAGCATTTACCAGTCTTGTCATTTGGCATGAACTCACCTGTTTTGAGGAAAAAGCTTCCACTGCAGCACCAATAAATGTCAAAACAGTGCGCGGGATCAATATGCAGCCATTAATCTCTCAAGAAGGTATGTGAAGTATCAAACCTGGCAGACACTGTGTGTGTCAATCCATACTTACATTCTTTCTAACAAAACCGAACAGCTGCAATTAACACCCTTTTATTCATTCTGTCATTGGTTTTGTCATTAATGGCAGTGCCCCAGGCACAAAGATCCAGTCTAACTGTCAAAATCCTCCTTTCAGATCAGCTGCACATCATCGCAGCTGACGAACAACCTGATAAAACTGACATTTCCCCTCCTCTCCTCTCCACCTGCGAATCTAAGGCAGCGCTTCATCAGGAAGACATGGAGCAGCGCCAGCCCAGTTTGACTAAGTGCCACGCAGTCCAAAGGACAGACGATCGACATAAAGACAACAAACAACTTAATACCCCGGTGTGTGCGCGGCTGTGTGCAATGTGAATGTTAATGAGAGAGACAGAGAAACATAGAGACATCCGAAGTTCAAAATAAAGAGATAGAGCTCTCAGATTGTCTCCCGCAGTGTCTGGACTGGCGGCTGCTACTCTTCGTGACCCCGATGCTTCGAGCCACAGATCAGATCAGGGACGCTGTGCGACAGATGTCTGCCCTGGCGCTCTGTTCCAGGCATGAGTGCTGCTGGCACACACACCAAAGAAGTGTGTGTGGTGGAGGGGGGGAGCAAAAGGGAGGAACAGGGTGAGGAGAAGATGGATGGCATGAAAAAGGAGAGGAGAGAAACCAGAGGGGAAGAAGAAAAACGGAAGAAGGTGAGGGGGTGAGGAGAGTTTGTCATCGGGACTCAGACGTCACGTCGCGCAGACTTGATCGCCGGGACGAGATCTATTCTGTCATGTTTCTGTCAGTCAGCAACCAGTTTGGTCAGGAGAGTGACGCTACAAGTTTAGACATACCTCGAGCAGCTACTCTCACCCTGACTGACCTCACCAGCACTAAATCACCATCAGGGCTGGTTCTTAAAGTCACTTTAGTACACAGTGAAAAATAAACTGTCTCTGAAACTGCAGCAGATAAAACTAAGAGAGTGTTCACACAGGCACCACTACACAAAAGTCAACATATGACCTCTACACAACGACTCTCTTCCACTCTGAGGAGCAACATGCACACAAAAAAAGATGATGAGAAGAGAGAAGAAGGGAGCTAATTATAGCCTCACAGCAGGATGGCCAGAAACAAACTTGATTATCATCATCGTCAAGAAGGCACAAAGGAAACCTGCTGCCTCCCCCCTTCCACCACAATCCAATAGAGAGGCTTTTAGCCTTCGTAATGATTTAGAAAGTGACAAGTCAAACAGATTTACTGTGACAGCCTGAAAGGGACCAGCACGAACACTATTATTGCTCACATGATCAGACCTCCAAGCCCTTCTCCTATTCCCCTTTCCTCTGCCACCTCCCCTTTCTCAAGCCCCCCACCCTCCGTTCCAGGGGACAGGGAAGAATGAGGCAGGCTCAATAGAGGCAGGCAACAAGCCTATTCAATTCCCCCCTCACTCAACACGAGCCCCCTTCAAACGAGAGGGAAAAGCTCTGCTTTGTGGAAGTTAGTTACTTAAAGCGACAGCCCGCCAGATAAGGATCTGGTCACGGAAAACTTGTGGCACGGAGTAAATGGAGATACCTTTGTACAATTTTAACACCATTACCCATGGTTTATCAGATTTAATGAGCCATGAATGTGAGGTGAAATTTTCAGCATACAGGAGTAGCTGACAACATTTCCACAGTGGCCTTGGCCCTTCCAATAGCCATGAAACACAATTAAAAACACTTATTAATTTGCAAAGGAGAATCATTAAAAATGGAAAACACCAGGGCAATCATTGCAACACTTTTTCCCTAATTATTAGTCTTTGAATAAAGACTGTGCTCTCTGTGCTCCTGTATTTTTCATCCATATTCATCGGAAGGTATCTTTTGTGCCCTGAGTGACAGGATCTACATTTGACTTTCATTTCCGCAGCACTGAAACATAGAGCAAATTTATGTTTGAGTAGCATCGGTCCCTCCAGGCCTGAGACGGTTTGCCTGGTGCAGTCATCTTTTTTTTCCCTCTCTTTTCTCTGGAAGGTGAAAAACACCTTGGCTGTTCTGAGCTTTGAAAACAGAGCTACCCCTAAAACCATCAGAGATGGCGGCAGAGGGATGTGTGCGGAGAATTCTCAAGGAGCAGAGACCCTCAGGCTACGCAGATTTAGTTTCCCCCTTTCTGGCTTCCAAAAACAAAGGAATTCCAGAGAAAATCAGGGCAGGACCTCACCCCAAGCCACCGCTGTAGCTGCTACCCCCACTTCCCTCTCTCTGGCTCTCACACAGACATTTCACGGCAACTTGTACATACACACAAACACACAGCACAGTAAAGGTGATTTCATGCAACCATCAATGAGACAGCCCTCCTCTCTGTTATACAATCATGTTGATGTGATATCCAGGGAGACATGGTTATAGAGACAGGACAAGGAGAAGAGGGCAGCAATATGTGTGTGTAAATGTGTGGGGGTAGCTAACGTAGTGTTTGGCCTTAATTCATATTTCAGAGTCATGTCTGTCTACTATTGTTGTTGCTGCTGTTGTTGTTGACCATCGCTTACCAGCACAGTCTTAGACATCAGTTTGCTCCTTTCCGACTGCAGCCACATCGTTGAACAACAGCCTCAAGACGTTGCAGGTGAGGCAAACTGCCCCCCTCCCTCTCATCATACCCCTGCCGCCTGAGTCAGACATGAAATGTGCGATGTTCTCACGTGTGTCTTTAACAATGTCAACACATGTCATTCAGCTTCCCACTCAGCGGCCGAGCAAAGGTTGCAGGTTGGAGAGCAATATGGCTGAAATGTGTAATAACTGTATTAGATGCTGCTAATGTATGTAATCTGGTGTAATGGGGGGTTGCTGGGTTTGGAACAGACACACAGGAGCTCTGAATAGCTCCATTACTTCTCCATCCTGGACATATTACTTGAAAATTGACTCAAGAAACGTGAACAAAGAAAGTAATTTGGGATGTTTTTTAAAAGAAAAGTGATTCAATTAGTTATCATTAGTTAAAAATTAGCTTTTCAAAGAGTGCTAAAAGTTTCAAAGGACATCACAAAGTCGAGGCTGAGGTTGATGAGAATACCATTAAGTTTCCAGCTACTTAAATCAAAAAGCATGAGTCAAAATCAAAACCTTCACCTGATGCTGGTGCTAAATTAAAGATTGGATGATAAACAACGTGACTGTAACTTATGATGACAGGGTCTTGAATGTGTGCGGCAAAATTTACAGTAATCCATCAAAAAGCTGGAGAGACATTTCACCCAAAACCACAAATGTTAACTTCATAAAAAAGTAAAAAGGATCACGAAAATCAATAGGTTTCATCATCTGGGAACCATTATTGTCTGTACAGAATTTCATGGCGATACAATTCATAGTTGCTGAAATATTTTCAAAGGTTCAGCATAACTCAACAAAGAAATTTAGGAGGGAGTTGGACATATTTATGCACAGACCATCCCTCTTCTTGTCACTGAGACTTTTAACTGCGTTTTTGTAACTGCGAAAATAAATGGAGCATCAGATCTTTGGATCTGATGAAATTCACTGCCTCTCCCTCACTTTGTGCTCCTAAATCATTTCCTAAAATTTGCTCATTTCTAAAATATATACTGTAAAGGAAGTTAGATATACCAAGAGTCTCCATTAAACATGAAAAAGTACAAGACGTGACAGTGTCAGTTTGTGTGTGAAATTATGTAAAATCTCTTTGCTTCTAGCACACTCCAGAACCGATATTTGTGAATAGTAAACCAGCATCTTTAAAACACAGGGACCCTTGCTGGTTTGTCAATAATGTTTGCCAGATAATTAAAGAGCCCTGGGAGACAATGATAAACATTGTTTAGAGGCTGATCCCTGGCAAGCGGCAAGCAGTGTATCATTGCTGTCTCCGGAATACACACGATTACCCTGGTCTCATTACTGATATGATAAACGACGGCTTCCACCGTGGCTTTGCTTTGCTGCGAGGACACACAACCGGGGTAGATTAGAAAAAAGTGGTGAAACACATTGCCCCTGTAATAGACCAGCGATAAACAAGAGAGATGGGCTATCTGCCGCGCGATTGCAGATAATGTTTGTGATATTTGCAAAGTCAGGTCTGCAGCCAGCTATAGTACTTTAAACCATATATTATAAACTGCTGAGATCACTGTTTAATAATGTGGACTTTCAAATTCAGTTTCTCTGCTTCTTTATTTGTTTCACTCCTCATCACCCCTCCCCTACCCTCTTCATCCCTCTTCTTCTTCTCTGTGAAGTTAATGCTGCAGCTCGGCCCTGGCCCACCAGCCCGTCTCTTTTTACAGTTGGTGTATCCACACAGAGGTTTAAAATATGCCCCTTTATCTGAGCCGCCCAGGCGGGAAAATGAAAGGGATGTCAGTCCTTAGAACCCTGGGAAAGCGCCTGGCTCAACCGCCAGTGTCAAAAACGGAGGGGAGGGCACCAAGAGGGCAAACACACTGCACACAGTAATAGACTTTTTTCTGTCACTGAGCGATGTCGAAAAGTGGGAAGAAAACAGTCTTAGTAGGGCAGCGGAGCTCATGATTATGTGCCAATGTGATCTGAAGGGCTCTCCATAACAACCACAACAGGCATCATTAACAGACCAAAAGCAAAACTGGAAAATCGACATCTAGCGAGCAGCCCTGTCTCCCTGCCTTAAAACTGAATTACCTTTTTATTGTTTGCATGTAATATGAGCCTCTGCAAAGAAAATGCGAGCCACTGCTCGATATGGACCGCATTTCATCCTCTGCGCTCTTTGCATGTGTAAGCATGAGCGGTATGTGAGAACAGATATTGCATGACTCCCTCAACCCCTTCATAACCGATATCGCAGGCGAAGAATAAATGCTGTCCCTTTGCATTAGTAAATCCTAGTTAATTTACGTTGTCAGAAAACAAGGAAGTATGTATCCCTGGAGGCCATGTTGGAGACAATTCGACCGCCTTCACAGAATCTCTGCCATCACTCTGCATCTCCCACGCAACCTCCACCAGAAAATCAGCATCAGTGCGCACCGAGAGACAACAGTGCCGACTAGACAAGAGACTGTTTATAGCACAAATGATATTATAAACACAGCATGTGGTGTATTATCTTTAGAAAATGATTCATTACAGCCTATAAGCTAGAAAGATTTGCAACATGCTGTGTAGAGGGTAACTAAAGTGTATCTAAAATTAATTCACATCATTTGGAATCCTCCTCAAAACGCATTGCCGTTGTTTGAAAGCATAGCAGGTTATTGACTCAACCCAGCAGGCGCAGCTCTTTGCCGGACTGGTTAGTCTAATACCTGGCACGAACTCAAGCGCAGGGGGCAAGCTGCATGAGAGGGAGCTCGAACACGGTCCTGAGTGGCTGTCTGGCAAATGAACCCATGTGGGACACAGTGTAAGGTGTGAAGACCTCTTGGAGGAGGCTGCAGTCTGCGCTGGCTTGCAGGCATGCTTCGGTATCAGGAGAGACAAGGCAAACACAGCAGATCAGTGCTGAAACCGTAAACCCACTGACCCAGCATGAAGAGGGAGAGGGGACTAATTAGTGACTGTACTTACAACTCAAAAGGAGAGGGAGAGAGACGAGGAGAAAGGAGGGAAAAGGGGGGAGGCACACACAACACACACACTGAGCACACAGTTGGAGGATGAGGACAATGAGTTTGTTTAGCTTAAACAGGATTTACAAGCCAAACAGACACACGCCAACGCCACTCACTCAGACACATACTATCTCTTTCCCTCTCCATATCGCTACCCCTCTTTCTCTCGCCGCCTCACCGACGCACACAAACGCAGCTGAGTCGGGTTCTGTGAGGATTTCATCAGCAGTAAAAAAAAAAAAAAGTGAGGGTAATTGCTTGCGATGGTGAGAAGTCTTGAGTGCAGGCGGCAGCGGTGGGCGAATGGATGGATAGAGGGAACATTTTGTTCCTCCTGTGCGGGCTCCGACTCTCATATTGTTCCTGGTGAGGCCGGGTGTCATTTATGATTCAAGGGCCCCAGTCTCTCGACGGATGGGAACAGGACATGGCCATTGTGATGTCCCCTGTACTCGTTTCTCAAAGAACATTAAATCAAACATGCATGAGACGGTGACAGGGGTGGGCCAGCAACTTCTCTCTTCACTCTCTCCCTCTTCTGCACTCTGTTTCCCTCTTGTCTCCGAAAAAGAAAGCACTTAGAGGACTGTGTCTCCCTGATGTTGGCAGAGCTCAAGGTTGAAGTGACGGCTCTTCAGAAGCAGGAGTTAAGTTGGTGTTTTGTCTATATTAAACAGATATCCGTCAACTGACAGCCAATGCAAATACACAGCACATTAATTTTAAGGCAAAATCTCATTACATTTATGTTAGTTTAAACACAGAACTTGACTGAAAAGTTTGCGAGAAGTGGAACATACCACTTGGAAAAGGGCGAGTAGCAGCACCGCCCTGCTCCACACACCTGGGAACAGCTCAGCACGGCTACAGTCTCCGCCAGTTGGCTGCCAAACAATACTGCTCATGTCTACTTGAGGTTAAATGTCTTGCTCAAAAGACTCAGCATTATTCACAGTGACTCTCCAGCCTTTCTCAGCCACCTCAGGAGTTTAAAACCAGCCATGCTTCAGCCACAAGCCGAACCACAGTGCAAGGTCTGCAGCTTGAAGGACAGCGGTGACAGGCATGTGGAATTGAGGTTTTGTTATCCCGGCGCCTCATGTTGGTCCACTTTTGGCTTCCTACACCAAACTGATGTCACCACAGTCAGTCATCAGGATGAATTACATCGGCCGGGTGCTTCATTTTCTCTGTATTAGTTACACTACAATTACCAGGTTTGAACTTGAAGACAGCTTAACTGTAGACTTATGGGTAGAATTACAACAACATTTAGGAAGTAGTTAAAGGTCTGACACGAGGGCACAACCTCAGCTCAAAGCAAACACTTCAGGTTGTAACTCCCTATAAGCCTTTATTCTCAAAATGAGTCTTTAAAACTGCTCTTGAGGCAACACAAGTTTTCCCTTATTAAAAAGACCAAAATAGGCACATTGAAAACAAAGGCTCAGTTTAGATGAAGAGTGCTGCCAAGTTTGAACCACATTTGAGACAGAACGAGAGAAAGAGAGAGACAGAAACAAAGCCTGACTTCTGCTCTGGACACGAGTGGGTGGGTTCAGGCTGATGGCGAGACACCAGACTACAAGAATCCATGTCAAGTGCAGGCAGCAAGTATTTCGCAGCACTCCTCAAACAACAAACAGTTAGATGAAATGTCAGGCTGTCAAAACATTGATTAGCGTTTGCCAGGTTTTAAGCACTTAGCCGGCTGCAGCTGTGAAGACGCGCGGCAAACAGCAGCAAAGACCGCGCAACTTGGTAAATTGCTGAGTAACAAAAAGCTAATTACTCAGACACAAGTAATTAGTTGTTTTCCCTGTACGTACTTCTAATCAGCATTACCTCACTGCTTCACAGAGGCTCAAAAATAGGGAGGAGGGTGCACTCACTACCTCAATTCTTTCTGTGAATAATCAGCCGGCGAGACTAGAGATTTCTTGCAGGTGTTTGATGCTTGAATGTGTGATATAACTTGTTGCAGCCTGATCTACTGAAAAACAATGAATGACACTAAAGAGATACAAGTTATGAGATCCAATTTTGTTAATACACACAAATATCCAGTATTTTTAAAGAGCCATATTGTTTAATAATAGTGTGTCACGAGGAGATTAATCTCAGTCTGTCTCTGTTTGGTTTAGGGATTAAATATACAGTTTTCTTCCCTGTGTTTAGCTGCAACTTGTAGCGCTGCCAGTGCTTGTGTTGTCTCTCTGTCTCCATTAAAGACCGTTGTATTTCCAGCACGATCTCCTTCGCACTGTGGCGTAAAGGAGCAAACAATCCAGCTTCAGTGCACAAAACTTGCATTGGAGCCCTGCACCGTCTTTTTAAAAAAAAGCCTTTGAAAACACCCAAATTTGATTTCAAAGTGAGTCTACTGGAGCCTTTAGCCTGTTTAGTGAATCAGACACTCTTCTGTCTTGTCTCGCAGCCTGGCTGGCTGGCTGGCTGGCTGGTTGCAGAGAGGCCCCAGGAGGGACAACAGAAGGAAAGAAAACTCACACACACACACTCACACACACACTTCCAAGTTTCAAACATTTGCAGATGGCTTTAATTCCTTGCCCTCTTTCTTTCACAATTTATCAGGTAACCCACTCTGAATGACTGTGCCTCTTTCTCATGCTTTGCTGAGACGACTTAATGCTCCTTTGGTTTGTCAGAAGGAGGAACAAAAAAAAAAGAAAAAAAAGACGAACGGCACTAATTAATGTGGTGCGGCTGACAAGTGTTGCTGCTGAAACAATTTCATTACATCACCAATTTAAATTACCGAGGAAGGAGACACTGGAGGGTGCACCCATCCGAAATCTGTTTACACACTTTCTTAGAGCGACATACGGGGAGTGGACACAATAACATGAACACCTGCAATCCTATGCAATACTCTTGCAATGAAGACTCTTTTAAGTCTGTTGTTAAGTTTTAGTAGAGGGTTTTTTTTGCAGAATGACCGGTTTGCTGCTCACGATGAACATCCACTTGTTATCTTGCCTACATTGTGACAATAAGGAGCACATTTATTAACATATGGGTGATTATAGATTAGATATGGGAACACTTTTGGCATCACACTCCACAACTCTGTAACAATAGTCAAGGATCTGATGATCTGCTCCTATCATGCTCCCATCAACTTCAGCACCTCACTAATAGGAATAAAGGCTCTTTTTTCACCCCCTCTCAAAGTTCAGCTGTCCTGTAGCAGGGTGCACTGTAATGAAAGAGCGGCAGTCTCCACCTCCTTCGTCTCCTCCTCCTCCTCCCGTCGTGAGCCCCCCTCTTCTGCGCTCTGCCCAGGCTGGCCTCACATCCAGACGGGAGGAATTTAACGGGGAGGGTCCGCCAGACTTGAGGCAGGAGGCTGCGCTGAGTCAAGCCGCTCATCCATACTCGGCTGCAGAAAGGGTTAGAAAATGTGGCACTGCTGATCTCTATCAGAGAATCAGAGAGCTTTGTGGAAAGGAAACCAGATGCATGTAGTCATTTCCAATCAGAGGTGGGTGTGAACTGCAAGGTGAATTAATGGACAGAGTGGACACTGACACTTGTCTCATTAAAACATTCATACATTGCACAAGTGCACCCAGTTTGCAAGCAAGACTACAGCCACAAGGGCCCCTGAAGGTCCCCATGACCTCACACTGAGAGCCACTGATCTCTGAATGATCCCTGACAAGATCCAGTAAACACAATCAGTGCACATCAAGGCGACAAATATCACTGAGGCTGTATTACATGTGCTGTTTAGCAGCAGGCAGCAGAGTAACACAGGGACATCCCTGCTAATTGCATTACAACAGGTAACCGATAATAGCCTTGAAGGGAGTCAACAAGCCCAGACACACTGCTGACTGTTAGCTAAGTGACATACATTCTCAGTTTAGCATCAACCGGGCCATCAGCTGATCGACCGAGACGAGACATTCATCCACACACAGAGACCTGCAATCACTGAGCACATTCCTACCTTCACATAATGCATGCACCTTTCTGGAAATAATCCTGCAGACACGCCGGCTTTGGCTATTTCGCTCCGGCGCAACTCGCCTACACAAGGTACGGCACACTGTCTGGATAATACGCCGCGTAAAGGCGCTCCGTTCCGGCTCACGCAGCCGGAATGTGCCCCCTTGACACGAGTTCATCAGCGGCTGTTAAAGGTTTCCAGGAGGTCACCCTATTGTTAGCAGGTAGTGTCTGTCCAGCGGGACCCCATCTTGAGCGACCCACACACACATTCAAATCCCCGCTTTGCAACAAAAAAAATAACAAGGCGCGAAACTTACTTTGAGCTCGGACCTCAGTAGCGGAGCCGCGTATTGTGTCTCCAAACCGCGTGTTTACGCTGCGCCCCTCGCTCGCTGCCTGCACTTCACAAAGACGACGTGAGAGCTGCGAAGACGGTGTGACTGAGTGACTGAATCAACTACCGTAGAGCACGGCAAGTTGAAGTGTCAGATTACACTGGCTATTCAGTTACCAGAGAGAGCCGTGCTCGGCGGTCGGTTCGAAAATGCGACCCAGATCTCCGCGGAAGGACACCGGGTGTGAAGGTGTAACTACACGCTAAGAGCCTGCTAACAGCACATTTCACACTGGAGCGGAGCGCAGCTCTCAGCTCCAGCTAGTGTCTGCTTCTGGATCATCACAGCGCTGCTTCTACACTGACTGCTCTGTAACCAAACAGCTAAGAGTTAATTCAGCAGTTGTTCAGTGGACTTTATTAGCTGTTAGCAAAATATGTTTTCAATACACAGCCTTATTATTATTGATGTTGCTGTTGTTATGACAATAACACATATGCAAATAATTTCATACTGTACTTTGTCGTTATGTTTTGTTGTTGTTGTTATGACTATGACAATTGTTAGCAAATAACTTCATATTATTATTATTATTGTTATGAAAATGTAAATAATGTCAGCAATGTTGAAGTAGTTTGTTTATTTGTTTGTTTGTATGTTTATCAAAATAGTTTTTGGTTTATCTTCTCTCAGTCAACTTATTAATTAGACTATGCTCTTATAAATCAAGTAATCAATAATACTGCAGGGTCTTAGAGTCAGGTAGATGCTATATTATTTTGTTGGGTTTATATATCATAATATTTATTATAGCTACTAAGGTAAATGCACATCATAAACTACACCATAAGGGTCTGAACCTTAATATTTTTAACTTATTAGGTAAGTTTTGGATTCCAATCTATGGTTCAAGGGCCCAGGTTTGTTTATTTCAGATTTCATGAATAATTTATGTATATAATTTGTAAATAATAGTGACTTGACTTGGCTATCATAATCATAATAAAACCCTAATCATATATCAACAAAACTGAACCAAAAAAAACAACAAAAGTGAATTAAAAAATAAAAAATAAAAAATAAATAAAAGGAAATAATAGTGATAAAATATGAGACAGTAAAAAAAAATGTTAAGTCCATGATAAAATAAATAAAAGTATGTATTTATTATAT
>OMNN01000635.1:18731-40123 GCA_900302755.1 Chromis chromis | reverse complement strand
CTGTTTTTTATTTTTTTTTGTTCTGTTATTTAATCATTTGGGGCATTATAATTAAGTCAAACTGCGCTAAAGACATTTTTGAGTTCTCTCTACTTCCAGCGTTGATAATGCTGTTTCCACAGAGGTGCAGGACTTTATATTTCAGTTTTTTTAAAAAGGCCCACAGTGAGTAAAAATGTAAGAATGTGACAGGAGCCATAAATGCTGAGAAACTGCTTGAGATTCAGATGGTTAAAGGTCCCACTGTTTCTCCAGTTAAATACAATAATTTTGGACTTAACATTATATTAACTGTTAAATAATTTATTTAGAAGAAGGCATGGTGTGCAAAAAAATGAAATGAAAATCAAGTCTTGCATATGTATAATGTTTCAGCACCATGAAGCCACAGTGCACATACTTCCCGTATTTGGCATATTTCATGGGAACCTTGTCAGACGCAGACAGAGTCCTACTGTGTGCAGCTTCAATCATTTAAATCGACTAATTAGCCTTCACATACTGCAGGAGGACAGATTGGAGGCAGATGATCGTCGCTCTGTGATCTTAGTGCCAGGCACCACAATCACTGAATCAACTGTGAGTGTGTCAGCTCTAATTTATGTTTCATGCCGAGATCCTATCACATTGTAAAAGTGCTTCAGAATAAAACAGCCTGATGAACAGACCGAGTTGTTTAAATTACAACTCAATTATCAATCACTTTTTTTTCTGATATGTGAACTCTCAGATTATGTTAAACATCTGTAAGTTGAAATACGCAGCCATAAACTAATTCAGCTCATCTAGCATAACGTATGCACCCCTCAGGAGGATGATTTCATTTTCAGCTCAGTGTTTCGGCATCTGGCAGTCCCTCCATCATACTCCTGTAACCGCTGTGGCCGTGAGAATTCTTTGCTGCGTCTCGTTCGCTGTTCATACAACAGTAGGAAGGTCATTAAGCTAACATGTGAGCTAATAATGTCTCATGACAACGGGACTTGGCACACTGTACAACACAACAGGAGCAGTGAGACGCGCCACACACACTTCCTGCTCTGTTCAAGGGATGGCTCCAGCACGTCTGCTGCTTATCTGCCCTCTCTATCAGATCCATATGTACAAGTCCAATATTACCCCTTGACTAGGCCCAGTCCCAGGTCACTGATGGTCTGCTGCCTTCTACTTAAAAAAAGCAGACATCTTAAAGACAGACTGTGAAATACTGACAAGAAAACAACTACAGTTTGATTCTGTTTGCACTTTTTCTATTATTATTTATACAAATATTATATGAGAGGACTTATTTTGTCCCTGTTTCCACTCTTAATGCTAAGCTAAACTAGCTGGCTGCTGTTCTCATCTAAACAAGACAGTCAGTCCATTCTTTTACATAAGACTGTCTTTGAAGATGATCGTGATAACATTGCTGCTACAGTCCTACTGGCAACAAAACTCGCACTGGCTGTTAAACTGGCATTGAGGCCTGGAGATGTGATCTCCCAGAAAACCGCAACCCTGCAAGAGGACATCCAAGCAAGTCTTGTGGGGGAGGTTTGATGGATAAAGTGTGCTGAAGTTTTCTACCAATCCGCCCCCTTGTGTCCTGCGCACATCTGCAAACATCTTTCATGTGAAGCCCAGAGGCCAGGCAGCCAGCGTGGATTAACCACAAGGCTCTGCTCCCTGAACTTGTGACAGTCCCACAAGTTTACAGGGAGATCTGCCCTTTCGTTGGACTGAACTGAGCATTAGTCACTTTGCTCATGTGTTGAAGTGCATGCAGAAAGTTTAAAGGAGAGGTACAATTAGGAGAAAAGCTGGGAGAGGTGGTTTTTCAGAGCAGCACAGGGGCAATATAAATGTGTGAACTTTAAATTATATGCATTCAGAGGCATTTTGGAATCGCTCATTTTAATATGGAAAGGAATCCAACTGAAATTGCCCCTGTAAAACAGCAAACTGTTGCTTCTACACATTGGTAACTGCATTCATTAAACAAATGAGATGTTAAATGGGGCACATTTTGTTACATTTGGACAGAGTCAGATCTGCTGTTTCTCAGTGTTTTTTTAGTGTTAATGCTCAGCTAAGACACCCTACATCACATAATTGTGACCTTTCAGATATGAAACTGATATTAATGTTCTCATCTAACTCTTGGCAAGAAAGATTTGTTCCCCAGATGTTTCATTTTGTAGCCACTTACATTTGTCTCCAGGCTCAAAGAAAAGGAAACATTATACAGTAAAAACACAACTTTCAACATTACTATTAATTAAAATGTAATATCAACATGAAGATTGATCACCCTGATATCCCCACACATTAAAAACAACACATTAGTCACTTATCTCTGGCTGTGAAGACTTTCTTAATGAGCCTCTAGATCCCCGGCAGCTTTTCTTGTCTCAATGTGGCTTTGGGTGATTTGAGGATAATTCAGTTTTTATCTGCGGTGTGTAAAGATTGTGCCCTGATATACCTGGAAGCCGTCGGAGGTTTGGTTTGATCTGCCAAGTTCATGAAGTGCAAATACATTTTCCTCATTTCCCCATCACGCTGCATACTTCTGCTTGCATCCTGCTATTGGCTACTCGTGCGTGCTGGTGCGCTGCATGAACGCGCATGTGTCATGTCACTGACAAGCACTTTCAGAAAATATAAGAGCAGCAGTAAAGGCCAGGACGAATGGGAGTTGTCAGCAAGTAATGACTGCTGCCAATAAACTGGGAAACACACACACATGCACGCACAAAATGCAAGGAGCAGGCCAAGAATAAATTGCTTGTCTGTAACTGTTTAAATGCAGCATTAAGTTGTGATTTATGCCCGTAATTCTGGGGTAGAAAACATGCTCCAAATGTTGCAGCTTGCAGCAATTTATGGGGGAAACCACCAAAATGAATATTTGACTAAATTCCCATTTTTAAAATGAATGATCCTGGCTGCATGCTACTAAATGTTTCTGTCACACACTTGTTGCGTGAGTTGTGTGTACATTTTGCTGTGTTACATACTCACACACGTGCACAATGTGGAGTCAGGTAGTACACATTAAAATGTCACTGCGCTGAAGACATATTAGCTTTCGTTAAGTTGTAACTGAAGTGCAGAATCTGATGTTCTGGCTCTGCCCCGAAACCAATAACAACTTATTACCGCTTAGACATCCAGGAATGCAGCTGTCATGTTCCTACTTGACTTAAAGTGGCATCTTTATCAAAACGTCTCTGCTGGTGAAGAAACAAATAGAGAACATAATATTTAACAGGTGACAATCAGCCAGAGACATCAGACTCCACGCTAAACCTCAGCACATAATGTATTGCTGTTTAAAATTAAATGAAAACAGAGAAGTCACTCCACCTCCCCCCGCACTAAAACAATCATCATCACCGTCATTACTAACAGTAAATCCCATAAAGGTCGTCCCGGAGCGCAGGCCTGTATTTGAGGCTAACCGCCCCTCTGTCTTTACACACACTCTTCCGTCATATCCCCCACACTCAACAACATTTAGGAAAGCTGGGGTTTTCTAAATAACTAAAATTAACTCAATGATCTACAATTAACTTAATTGATGCCTCACCAACATCCATTAAACACACATCAGACATCTAACAGTGGAGTTTACTTGCACGAATTACAGGGCTGGGGGAAGGACCTCCATGGAAGAAGGGGGAAGGCGAACATGAAGTGTAGTGACGATGCTCTGGTGACTGGAGGAGCTGTCAGACTTATGAAGCAGCCGCAGAAAGAATTACTGAGCCATCTGCTCAACACTTGCATGCAGGCGCTTTTTGGACTTTGCCTAACAAAATGTCTCCCCAGTGAACAGGTGAGGATTTTCGGGGGCCAGTCAGTCTGGGGCCCGGAGCCGCCTGACTATGAGGCTCCACAGGTAATGCCTGAGACAGTTTCCCAGCAACAATAGCGCTGATGACAGCCGATGCAGACGAGGAGAGATGGTCCAGGAGCTGCACAGGAGACAGACAGATCAGCCTGTTATGTAATCGACGACAGAATAGTGGGAAGCTCTTTGTTTAGGAGGAGACATGTTTGACCTTTTTCGTCCAGAGCGGCTAATCTGAAAAGCTGATCTGAGCATCTGCGTGAAAGATGACCATTAGCCATGCTAGCTTCTTGATCTGACACAGAGCCATTACAGTGTGTGTGATCAGCCATGGAAATAATATATTATACACGCAATAATGAGAGGGAAAGCTCAGGTGGTCCCTCTCTTTCTCTGTCTCTCGCACAAACATGCAATACACCCTTCTCGTCCCTCAATCACACCCCTCATAAACTCAGTAAACATGTGGGAGCTGTTAAAGTAAGTTTAATGGCTATTTACTGTGTTTTGTACGCTTCTCATTAAGTAGATTTTCCACTCGAGGAGAACTAATGTTTTGGAAAACTCTGTTAAACGAAACACACTTCATGCCAACACTTGGCACATGTGGCTCATTTCGGTAATTAGGAGCTCTGCCCTCTATTGGAGGAAACAGGAAAGTACAGAAACACAACAGGGATTCATGGTCGCTGGCTTTATCTGTTGTTAGTCTTCTTCTCAAAACTATGAACCTTCGATGATACACGTATATTTTTGGTCTCTTGAGGGCAGCAGAAACAAGTTGACTGCCAATATGGCTGGTTTGTTATTAGAATCATCACTTAGAGCAAATGCACAAGAATGTCAGTATCTGAAATCATATTTCTGGCCACCTGATAAATGTATGTCCACTATACATTCACTTTTAAGAGAAATATCTGCCATTTTAGATTCTAAATGATCAAATATGTGTACCAACTAGGCCAGAAAACCAAAACATTGAGCTTAAAGTCACTACAGAGCTCTGTAGGGTTGAGGATAACAGCAAAGTCAGGTTATAATCACTACCAGTGGCCTCAATTACAAAAAAAACAGTCATGTGCTTCATTAACAATCTTGATTGAAGCCCTTTTGACTTTTAGCAGTCATTAGGCCTGTACAATCTGTATAGATATCTGCTTTTGTGAGCATGTCAGCAATAATTAAGGCCAAAAAAAGAAGAAAAGGGCCTTGAGGGTGGAGTACATCAAACACGAATCACAAGACACAATGACACAGAGAGTCATTGGCTTTATCTGTTGTCAGTTTTCTTCCTTAAACTATGAATCTGCAATGATATACATATATATTTTTGGTGTCTTGATGGCAGCGTAAACAAGTATATATTTAATAAGTAAAATATTAGCATGTGAAGTTGTTTTCCTGGCCACCTGATGAATGTATGTCCAATATTTACTCTCTTTTTAGTTAAATATGCCGCATTTTAGTTGCTAAATGGTCAAATGTGTGCACTCACTTGTAAAATGAAAACAGAGCTTAAAGTAACTATAAAGCTTTGCTGAGTTGAGGGGAACAGCAAAGTCAGGCGCTAATCACTACAAGGGACTCTGTTTACAAAAAAGCAGTCATGTGATTTATTAAAAATCTTGTTTATACCTTTTATTCTGTACAATCTGTTTAGATATCTGCTTTTGTCAGCTTTTACTAACATGTGAGAGTAGTGATGATTCATGCCAGGAAAAGAAGAAAAGGGCCTTGAGGGTGGAGTACATCAAACACTAATCACAAAACACAATGACACATAGAGAGAGAGACAACTCCAGCCTCCTCCTCCCCTCCTCTGCTCTCCACCGTCTCCCCCCTCCTGCTCCCGTCACTGAATGCCTCCTCACTGGAGTCCGCTGCAGGCCTAGCTGCCAGCTGGAGTACCCCTAACCTTTGACCTCTGACCCCCTCGGCCCCGCAGAATTCATCACAGAGCCGTCAGCAGAATGAGCTCCGAGGGGGAGCGCATTCTGTGAAACACTATCATGCTGACAGGTGAACACAGGTGTTACAGATGTTCTTTTACGCCGCCTTCACCGCCGCCCTTTACCTTGATACTCACAGCACGTTGCGTCCAGAAATCCCTTCTCGGTGTCTGTCACGATCTGAATTTGTGAGTTTGCGTGTCACAGCCCCATCTGTCCTGATGCTCCTGGGTTAAAGAGAGGATCCTGCTGTTCCTTGATGGAAAGCTGCCTGCTACAGAAAGATCCGGTTACAAGAGTGCTGCGCTTTCATCCTTATTAAAGAAACATGTGCCCGCTCTGAGCAGTTATGTCTCTCTGCTTTTACTTTTTTTTCCCCCCTCAATGGACATAGGATATTACACAGATATGCCTCATGCACTCCTTTAAAAGAAATAACAAGCGCAGCCTATGAGAATAAGTAGAGGTTAATAAAATACTGTTATCGGTGAAAGTGATTTATTCTTCTGGTTTTGGTGCATCTTCACATTTAAAATATGAATGGTTTCTTTGTTACACAGTCACAGGATGATTACAGACTCCCTGCTGATGAAGAATGTCCTACCAGCTGATCCAGTTAAAATACTTTATCTTCATCATTTATCTACAGCTACCTGAAGCACTGCTTTTAGGGTAATTTCATGGGCACCGTAATGCTGTGTGCCATCACAGAGGGACCATTTTGTACTAAAATGTGACTATTTGATATAATTTTTATATTTTGTGCCATTTGTGAAGTGAAAATCTAGAGTATTAGTGTCACCTTCCCAAACATTTTCTAATCTATACAACCTTCAAATTATGGTAGAAAGGGGGGAAAGGACACAATAAAGACCTTTGTTTGAGGTTTCAAACACAAAACAGATTGAAATAAGGCTGTCCTGATGTGAGCATGAGGACACACATTTTAGTATAAATGTATAACTTCTAATGACGTTGGTCTATCACCACTACAAACACTGAGAAGAGTTTCTTCATATTTTCTTGTTATCTGATGAATAAAACTTCTAAAAATCTCAATTTAAAGTAATATAAAAAGACATTTTGGCTTTTAAAATATGTGATGTTTTCATCTGTGCCTTAGGATAATAATAAATGTAAGGGAAGTACATAATTAAGATAAATTCCTAATTTTATGGTATTGGATAGAGTCGTAAACGGGAGAGAGAGTGGGGAAGGACATGCGGTAAACGCCCGAGGTCAGAATCGAACCCGGGACAGCTGCTACGCCTCTGCACTTGGGTCACACGACATAACCATTAGGCTATCGGGGCGCCCAAATGCTTCCTATTATTAATACTTGCATCTCCCCCTTTGTATTATTCGGAGAATCCAATTTTGTGTTTTAATGGCCAGAGTGTCCCAACGACTTTTAGGAATTTTGTAATGCTTCATTTATCAGCTATTGCCGGCATAAAAACTCCATTCATGCCAGAGATTGCAAAATTGCTCATTACATATCATTCAGTGCCACGTAAACTATCCTGAGCGCAGTCAGGAGGATGTGAGTCAGACCTCCGAATCAGACTTTCTTTTGACGGCGATGACTGTCCCTCGACAACTGTCTCTGTAGGTTTGCAGCCACTGTGCTCCCTGACCTCGGCTCCCAGACCCTGCTTTGTTCCCACGCTGTGCCCTGTGGAAAGTCTGGCTCCGACCTTTTCAAACCATAATTACATACCTGCAGAACGCAGACGACAGCGGAGTAAAGAGGGACGCAGCATGAAAGAGAAAGGGGTTGCCATCAGTGATACTTGATAGCTTGCTGCCACTTACTTTCTACTACATTTAATTCATTTTAAAGCACATTTCACTGCTTAGTGGTGTTGTCTCTGTTCCTCTGAATTCCAGTGGGTCAACATATAAAATACCACACTGCTACATACATCACTGACAAGATTATTGCCATCGGACGTGTTTATATAATGCAGATAAAAACAGCTACAGATGCTGTAGATTCAAACAGTTTGAAGATAAAAGTGGGGGAGGAACTGGAAAGGAAAAGCAGATGCCATAAAAGGAGACATGCTGCACTGTTTATGTTCCTGCATGCGATATTTCTGTATATCAGCTTGCGGAAGTCATACTGAAAGATTAATGGGTACATTTTCATAATAATGCAGGTTTGACTTCTGTTAGTTCCTCTTGTTCTTTTAGGCACTGCTAAATGAAAATCGCACAGTTATTGTAACATTATGTTGAGGTTTTAAACTTTCCATTGGGCTCAATTCAAGCATAGCTCTAATTACTATTTAATTAGATATATAAGTCTATATACAAGCTCTTATATAGTTTAATGTGACAACAAAGTATCACACTGTTGTTTCTGTTTCATTTATTCAGCATTTTTTAAGAGTTAGCCTTGTGTTTTTTTTAATCTTTTGTTGAGGTTTGATTTAAAAGCTGAGTGTCACCACTTATTTAACCTCTTCCTCCTTTATCATAACTAATCAGATGAAATGATGTGGAAACAGTCAGAGATCAGGAGCTCAAACAAGCTGCTGAAAGGTGCACAGAGCTGAGTTAACAGTTACAGATATGCAGTCTGTACCGGCCCACAGGCACTCAGCAGGAACGTTTTTGGCAGATTTTATGCGTCAAATGTTGCATTTTATGTCAGCAAAAGTTACAGCTGTAAATTCAGTTCCATAGTACACCTCTGTGCTCTCAGTATTTTATCACCACAGGACATAAACTCTGCACACTGTATGTATGTACTGTATGTATGTATTTCTCCAGCTTTTGACACAAAGGAGTTAAATGTTGTACTAGGAGAGGTTAAACTCAAGAGTCACAGCGAATTAAACTAACACAATAATGATGCCCACTGTGTCCTCTCCAAATAAGCCAACACAAGATGAATCTCACTAAAGAGGGTTACTATTACATTGTTGGTTTACATAGCCCTATGAACTTATCCCTGAGGAAGGATGCCTGCCAGAATGGGATTTTACTAATGTCACTAAATCACTCCCAGCTGGCCCCGACTGCAGGAAATGCTTCTTCTTCTCAAAACCTCAGAGCAAATAGTACATGAAGCGTGGTGCATTCATGAGTATGTCTGTCTTCGGAACTTATGTTGAACTGTCTGTCCTGGATTTCATAGCGTTTAATGTCCTCCAGGGCTGCGGTCACAGTCTGTCTCTGTCAGTCTGCTCAGTGCCATGAGAGCCCCCATTCACCACTTAACCTTTTCAAAAGTGGTCGACTAACTTCAGAAGGGGAAAAAAACGACTCCGGACTTAAGAAGGTGTGAAGCACGCCAGATCAGTGAGCATTGATTCCATAATGACGGCAACAACCGGCGTAAGGTCAGCCACACAGTGACTGTGGGCCTGAGTGGGTATTTAAAGGGTCTAATAGACATTTGAGCAGGCTTTGGTCTCATGCTTGTGAAAGCAGTTTAGCAAAGAGGCAAACAGCCCGAGGCCAGCAATAACAGAGTGGAACTGATTAGAGGAGGAGACGGAAGGAGGGAGAGAGAAAGAAAAGAGAGGAAAAATGAGACAGGGACTGATAGCATCTTCTTACCCAACATAATTATATTAGACAGCTAAAGGCTCCCTAATCTCTCAGATGATGGCGTGTTTAAAATCTCAGTCAAATGTAAACAATAACAAAAGCTGCAGAAATATTTCTGTAAATGGAAGCAGGAGCCGGGTGCTATGGGCATAATTAAAACAACAATCACCAGCATTCATTTTGATGGGAATTTTACAAAAGTACTCATAACAGTAAAAAACAAAACTGACCTTGTGCAATTAAGTCACACGGGTTTAATGTTTTAATGTTTTGTTGAACAAAATCCGCACATATTAGGTCAAAGTTTAAGAGATAAGTCAGTCACTTTCTCAGAAAATGACTTTTAAGAAAATTCTAACATTTTATTTGTTCTAATTCAAAGAAACCCATGTGAATGGGTTGGATTTCTTTGAATTAGAACAAATACAAAGAAATCCAACCCATGTGAATGGCCCTGCAGCATTTTGCTTCCTATTAATTTCTCAGTTAATTTAGTTTCCCACCAGTCATTTAAACATTATGCCCATCTGTGACGTCAGCACTCTGCAGTTAAATGTTGTATTTTACTGTTTAATAAGCACTGGACTGTGTCTCTAAGACTGTGTCTGTGGCACACTCTGTGGAGATGTTGGATGCAAACATCGGCTTCACTCTGGGCAAAGATGTTATCATTCCAGGCCAAAAGTAGACATCTGTGGGATCCAGAAAATAGCTTTCAAGATATAATTTGATGCTGGTATATTTGATTTTCTTTCCCCCTAAAGTTTGCATATATAGGGAGGTATGGACAGGAGTTTAAATATTTTCAGCAAAGCAACAGACAAAACTGAATTATCGTCCAGTGATCATTTGTTGCGAAGATCCTAGTTGTCAGGTTGTATTTGTTTTATTGTTCAACTCTGACAGCATGTGGACATGTCGCACTTTCAAAGGACAAAAGATAACCCACTTTTTCTTTCCTTCATCGCTGCTCTCCTTCCTCACACTTTCAAACCCTCTCTCCACCTCTCACCCCCTCGCTCACCCCCATCCCTCTCCTGCCAACCCTTCATATGTCAGTGAAAGCTGTTGCTAATAAAAGTTAAAAAGCAAACTATGAAAAGGAGGTAAGAGGGAGCGGAGGGAGGTGCATTCTTTCCTGTCTGCATGGGAAGAGCTTTGCCGGGGCAAAAGGGAGTCCCAGCGGTCTGGGACAGGACTGGAGGGGAGGGTGGGGAGGGAGGTGGAAGGAGGGGAGGTGTGGATAGGAGTGTCACCTCCGTCACCCCAGGACATGGAAAAAAACATTTTGTTTCATCAGGTTTCAAAAGCACAGCAATTACATCGGAGACGCGGGATGACAGGACATCCCTGCACGGCAGTGTGCAGAGTGAGAGAACGCTGAGGGGGAAGAGCCACGCCTTCAGAAACTTAAAAAAGGGGGGACTCATCCTCTCCTCTCTTCTCTCATCACCTCTCCTCGACATGGCTATAAGCAACACTAAAGCAGCACCCCAATAGCTCATCTCCATCTTCTCTGTGTCCAGAGAAGGCGGCCATTGTGTGCCCGTTCCTCTTTCCCCAAGTCAGTTTCCTATTGAGGCTCTGAAAAGGCCTTTGAGGGGCCCTGTTTTGGCTGTGCAGCTCACCTGCAGAGGGGAAACTATGGGTCTATTCTAAAGCCCAGCAGCTGCCAGGGCAGAGAGGCTGGCACCCAGTGGGACGGAGAATAGCGGCCGCAGAGCCTTTCAATATGAAGCCACTTAGTAACAGAAGGCATGTGCCAAGCCTGCAAAGCCAGAATGAAGAGTCACCCTTTGGAGTTCACCAAATATCAGAGAAGAATTAGACCCATCTCCTCTCTGCTGCCTTTCTGCCTCATCCTCGACGTTCTATCTTTGTCTGGCTGCTCTTTGTCTGGCTTTGCTGATTACAGAATAATAATCCACAGGTAGCGTGGAGAGTGGAGTTTATGTGGAAAAACGCAGATCAACAGGTGGGATGGTGGAGTAGGAAAAAATGTTGATAAATGGACAAATGAAAGTGCTGCCAAACAGCTCCCTCGTCCATATTTAAAAGTAACTGCCCGGTTGTGTGACAGATCGAGCTATGATACTGCTGTGAAGATCTCAGTGGCTGCAGGCCTGTGAAGAAGCCTTCACCACACAAAGCCCCTTTTCTGTCAGCAGGCTAGCTCCCACACTGGCGCTAATTTACGATGCCCTCACAGCAATTTCCACAGTCAGAGAAGTTCAATTGTGTTTTCCAGCTCATTAAGCATCAGCACAACAAAGCTTTCATCTTCTCCTTCGTCCACTTCATCCCCCTCTTCTCTCCCTCCTCACATCTACCTCCTTTTATCCCGCTGTCCACTAATCTGCCTCCTTTACTTGAGAATCCAGTCTAAAAAAGATGAAGTAGCAAAGGTAAAATGGGCTTCCTTATTCAAACAATTTTCCCTCTCCCTACATTTAATTCTATTTGCGTCTGGCTTTGTGTTTTGGCTGATTTAAAGCGCAGCCCCAACTCTGAAGATTCCCCTCATACAGGCGTAGGGAGAATTTAATGGTTGTTTATTCAGGGGCCTCCGCTGCGCCCTCCCATCCCTTTCAGAGCTTCATGAGACGACGTGGAATCTATTGTAATCTCAGAAGAATCAACTCAGCATATTTGTTCAGGCTGTCATGGTGCTGAGATCACAGACGCACATTAAAATTCAAGGTTAGAGCCCTGAACATTTTTTAATTAAACTATATTTTTATGTGTAATCTGTATTGACATTTCAGGACAAGACAAGACAGCTGAAGCGCAGCATTTTCCTAAATTTAAACAGGCGAGTATGCAGCCTCTTTGTATGGACGGGAAGTGAATGCAAAGGGCAATTCCCACCATCTAGAGCTAGAGCAAAAATGCCCCTGAGCAAGGCATGAAACTCCAATTTGTTCCAGTTGCGGTTCCTCTGTGGTCAACATTATCAGAATTTCTGATAGATGATAATGCCATAATTTACTGACATAATCAACATGCCTAGAACATCTTTTGAAGTCAATGTGAGTCACAAGCTATTGTGAAATATGCAAGGGAGGAAGTGCAGCCGATACTGCTATAGATAGATCAAAACAAGTCGCGCTGAACACTGAAACATTATCTGAAATCATTTGCATTCTCACTGAGCGGCCATCTACATTACAGGATTATTTATGGCTGGAAATGAACTTCATGTCCTGCTAAATGTCAAATGAAATCTTGTTTCTAGACTTGCACAAGTCGATAACAAGATAAGCCGCCGCCGGCTAAATATCTCGTTTAGTGATGTTTTTTTGTCCCCAATTAAAGGAATAATTAGACATTTTGGAAAATATTCCTAATTGCTGTCTTGCTGACAGCGAGATGAGACCAAAACTACTCTGACACCACACCATATGTTTTCAAATAGTAAATATGAAGCTATAGCCAACTGATTTGAGCTAATTTCAGCACAAAGACTGTGGACCAGCAGGCCTGGCTGTGCCAAAAAGTGACTAAATCTGTCTACCAGCACCTCCAAACATCACTAGCTAACACATGGTATGTTGAAGTGAACAATGCAACTGAGCCTGATTTAGTTTTCACCATATCCTGTCTTTGGCCAGAGCTGAACTAACCAGCTGCTGGCCAATCTATATATTGATTTCATAGTAATGAGTGAGGAATCAATCTTCATCTATCAGGACTAAACCAGAACTACCAGGAAAAAAGTATAAAAATGTATTTTCCAAAATGTTACACTTTTCCTTTTTGATAATGACTAATAGGATTAGTAATCAGCTCATTGTTTGATACAATGCATGATGCAGTGTCTAATATAATCAGAATATTGTTAACAATGTTGGAACAGCAGATGACATGTACCTTTCAACATTTTCGGCGCCAAGATGCAAAGTGACACATTGTAAAATTGCAATATATTGTCCTTTTTAACTTAAAGATGTACGCAAAAGTCTTAAATTTAAGAAACAAGCATGACTTTTTTTTTTCATTTGATTGTCTCAGTGGGCCGGTCATCTCCCAACAGGTGCTGCTGTGTGATTTGTCACAGTTTAAATAGTCACAGCATGTTGCAGTGCAGCTGCCATCACTTGAGTGATTTTGAAGAAGACTGTTGGGAAATGTTTAACCCAATTTGCAAACAGTCAAATGGCAACAGTGGCTTGACACAAATCAGTGCGCCATTTTCATCTTCCAGTGAGCAAAAACACCAAACTGTGTTTACTACCATCTCCCATTGTGCTGTGGTCTGACCTCACTCTGCTATTCATGGAGAGGCAAAGTGGGAATCCGATGCTTTGGCACACACATTTGTGAGTTTTCATTTACTGTTGGGGAAAAAGAGAAAAGCAACACATAAGAGACACATATATTCATATATCGTGGCAACTGTCTTCACTCATTCACTTGACCACAAAAAGGCTACAAATAGTGCGAGGACATACCAGTCCTCTGTTTCCCACTGTGATCCACCAGAGAGCTTCTCTTACTCAGAGACTTTTTCGTAGTTTATAGTTGAGCTTCTCTGTTTTTTAAAGTTCCCATATGGTGCAAATCCATTTTTAATGCGTTTTGCATGTCTTAAAAATTTGGAGCTGTAAAATAAATGCTGTGAGAACATGAAGACACTTTACTACTGTCATTTCTCAAACCTCCAGGCTTTACAAGTTAGAAAAATGTTATGGCCTTTATTTTATGGAAACAGAGGAAGCAACAGTTGTCCTACTCAAACGTTGCATATTCCTACCACCTCACTGTCCTTTGCTTGTGAAGTAAACCATTCAGAATGAATAGCTGCTTCTCAGTCCACCAGCTTTATTTACTCTCTAAAGCTGCTTCTGCTAAATCTGAAATTTCTCAGCCACAAGCAAAGTACATCAAATAATCTGCTGGTGGCTACAAGAGTGAACACAAGAGTCTTCATGCACTCCCAGCATATGAGGAACTGAAGACCCATTGGATTATTGATTGATGGCAATGTTCCTACAACAACAGAACAACCAAAACACTACTTATTTTGTAAATGCAATGTTGTCTGAGCAAAAAACAGTGACTGTGCTGTGAAATTGGTGGTATTTTCATGTCAAATGATCACTCAGAAAGAAATTTAGAAGTGATGTAAAGTCCTAACGTACTTGTTTACGTTAGAGCCGCAGGGAGAGTTTTCTTCCTGAAGTGGTCGTGGACAGCAGAAGCTCAGCTGCATTGAAAGCTACAGACACTAAAACAACATGTTCAGGTAGGGCTAAAATCAGTAGGTTATACATGGTGAAAAGAACCAACTTTGTGGTATTTTGAGTTGAAAAATTAAAAGACACATTCTGGAAACATGTAAAACCACGTTAATTTGTTAAAAAGGGAACCAATATTGGACTTTTAAGACTCACACACTTCATGAGGTGAACCTCTGAGTGTATGTTTTTGTGGTGTGTGTGTCAAGTTTCCCTGGCTTCCATTAGTCCTGCGATGTCCCCCTGCTCCTCTGCTGTCATCACCATCATACTAATGACGCCTACATCTGCTATCAAGGCCAGACAATAAAGACTCTGCGGTATCATAATTTGACATCCCTGGCCTCTGTTAGTGGGTCATTCTCCAACATCATCGTCGTCGTTATTATCATCACTGAGTGCAGGCTGCCATCTGAGTTCCCCCCTGCTGTCAGCGCCGTCACTGAGCTCACTCTAACCCCTGGCTTGCACCAGGTCCAGAGAGGGTGTCCGGTTCCCGTACTCCCCCTCCATTTCTCCCAAACTGCGACAATACGGCAACAATATCTCTGTGTTCACCTGTTAGCACCTGGCACTGCGGGCAAGACTCGCTGCCGAGTCCCCGTCAGCCAAACACTCTGCTCATCTCTGTCAGACGCCATGTGGGACGCGCCTTCCTGTCACCAAACCCAATATCCTACATACAAAACACACAGAGGCATAATAACCGGCTCGCTGCTCACCTGTCAACACTTTCTCCAGACAGCCGAGTCATGCTAACATATAGAGGATAAATGAAAAGCACTTAACCAATCAACAAGCCATCAGGTAATTACAAAGGTTTGAAGCCTCATCTGCCATGCGCCATGCATTCAAGGGCAGTGCATCTCTGGAATCAAACATTAAAACATTTAGGATTTCAGAAATGGCTAAAACAACCAATTAGATAATCACAGATCTGCTCAAAGAATCACGCACTAATTTTCAGCAACCCTGTCTCTTAGAAATTACATTTATATACAACTAATTCACAACAGTAACTATACTTTGGGAAGGAAATGTAAAGTCATTCTGGATTGTTTTCTATTAACATAAGGTGGAAATGTTGTTGCTACACATCATTATTAAACCTTTCACCTATCATGTTTAAGCACTCAAAACAAAGATTGTAAAGTGGTCCGTTTATTAAACCTGTGGTGCGGAACTTTTGGCTCCCCCAACTGGCAGTGAGAGTAATTACATAAATAATGCAGATGTGTGCCTATAACATATGCCTCACAGTCGATTGCTTCCTTTTTAAGACTGTAATCCTTTCTGTGAATGCTGACTTTCTTTTTTGTCTTGAGCATCAGAAACTTTTCGAGGACACTTGTTAGGTTTTTCTACCATATGCTCTGCACTACACTTTGTTGTTGTAGTCTTCTCTGTCTCTGTCAGTACGGTTGCTACCCTCTGTAGCTCTGGCAAACAAATCATTGCTAGTTAATGTAAAATAGATCTCTACCGGTGCACCAGTGCAGGAATGTTGCCACAAAGAATGCATTAAAACCTCCATCCAGGCGTTGATAGGCTCAATTAGCATTGTGTGAACTTGGAAGGGCTTGGCTGTAACCATAAACTGTAAACAAAAGATGGCTGTAGTGAACATAACATCACCCACTGGTTTGAAGCCTTAAGTTTGGAATGTGTCTATCACCATCTTGGTTTTGTGAAACCAGACATAATGAGCAATGGTGGATCTGACTGAGAACTTCAGAACATTATGTATCGCAATACAGTAGCAACCTGTCAATCACAAAGTAGCCCCGCCCTAAAACATACCTTGCTTTATCAGCTATTAAACTAATGGGACCATAATTTACAAAATTAACATTATGCTGTGTTTTAGAAAGTCTTGAAACAGCAACAGAGACCATATATTCATTTGAAATAATGTTGACTGAAGTAACAAATCAAGTGAGAAATTGGGTCATTTTCTCATAGACTTCTAAACAATCAAACTTCTTTTGCAACTAGTAGTGTCGCCCCCTGCTGGGCATTAGAAAGAATATAGGTTTAAGGTATTTCCACATTGGCTTCATTTTCCAGACCTGTACCTGCGCTCATCTTACCTTTTCTATCTTATATATAATCTAGGATGCAAGTGAACACTCACTGATATGTACGTATGTTTGTCCCGCACTCTGGCTTTAACATTTACCCAAAACCACAAACTTCTCCTAACATTAAACAAAGGGCTTTTATTGCCTAAATCTACCTCTCATCTACAGAGTACAGATGCAAACATGGTCTTTGGTTTCAAAGTCCTGCAGTTTGTAGACCTTACATCCACCCCAACCACCTCCCTGTGACTGCTGTGTGGTACATAAATGCAAAGTATCAACAATTAAAAAAAAAAAAAAGGTGGCCTATGAGCATAAAGGCATTTGCGGTGTTTAATTTGTTTGAACATACTAAAAGAAGTTGTGTGGAAACATTTCAAAGACAGATCTTGAAAGTGAAGTTCAAACTCTGCTTACTTTCTAAACTAAACCACTTGTTGAACACAGCCGCTTTCATTATAACTTGTGCAGGGAAGTTGAGGTTCAGCTGAAACAGACTTATTGCTTAAATGACCTGTTGTCATTATCAGAAAACCCTCCTGTCAGGTTTGACTCCCTGAGAAATGTTCTCATGTGGTAACTGAGGCTCGACATTACCTGAGGCATGTGAGAATAAGGAGAAAGTGTAAGTACGTTATAATCAGTGGCCTTTTTCACAGTTTTGGTCGACAGTTCAGACTTGACCTTGAGTGGAAACAGAGAGAGTAGCTGTTCACATGACACAATGTGCTGACAGTGGCAAAGATGAAACAACTAAGTGAGACTGACATGTTGTTGCAGTTCCCTTCAAACTCAGATCAGATAAGGAGACACTTCACGGGGAAGACCTCAGGCCCTCCACATCCTCTTTGGCTGGTTGGCATGATTGGGCCTGAGTGAAACTGAGCTGGAGCCAAGTGAACCTGTATGCTTCACTTTATTATTTTGGTAATTGATGTAACACCCATATCAATCATCCCAATTTACAGTGCTGCAAGTGATAACTGGTGCTTAACACAATAAATGACCCCAGTTTATTAAACAGAAGCTAATTTAGGATTCATATAGTGTGCAAGTTATTGTAAATGTCAGCATGGAAGGAAAAGTTTGCGATATGGTATTGACATACCAATGTTGGCAAGTCCACTCAGACACGGAATAATGTTCTGTTATGCTTCACCAGACAGGCCTCCCGTCCCCTTTAAAGACGATACACTTTCACCACCACAAGTTCCCCACTGCGTGTTTCATAAATGTTTATCCCACACGACTCCAGCCCCCTCCCCAAAGTTTACTTAGGATAGCTGTAAGCCCTGCCAACTCTGATGAAAGAGAAAGATTTTAAAAAATGAAATACATAATGCCTGCTTCGACATGTCGAAAGAAAAACTCTTTTAGAAAACCACAATTAACTCTTTAAACAATCCTCCACTGGGGCGAGCCAAAGAAAGAAAGTATTTTCCGCCAGGACCAAGGGCAGGTTGACATTTTGGGCTTTTCGTTCGCTCATATCCAGTGAATTATCTCAACTTCTAGAAGACGGATTGGCATTAAATAGAAAAGCAAAGCAGTGGCTGTTTCCACATGGTGAATACTAATGGACTGGCTTGCATTAATGCTTATTGATGGCTGCATGAGAACTATTTGTCTTTAAGAATTTATGTGGTTTTGATTATTAATGCAAATGTATAGAGAAGTAATGCATGGATAAAAATGACAGGCATACAAGAAAACTTAAGTGCAACTACTACACTATAGAACTGAAATACTGACTGTTGAAGCAGGATATATTCTTATTTAAATATTTACTCATTCATTATGGAACAATGGAAGGGAAACAAAGCACTACAGACAGCCCTACATCTCCCTTTCAAACACACAGAGAGTGAAAGTGGTAATATTCACAGTAAGTAGAGGAGAATGTAATGCTGCACTAAATTACAGTCATTGAAAGCTTGTATGGTTACCCAGCGATCTATCACTGTCACACACAGAGCGAGAGGAGGAGAGAGAGCAGACAGGCGCCAGGCGCAGCAGGATCAAAGCAGGAACATACCTCGGGCAGAGAAACAGTTAACTCCATTTAACCAATTGTCCTACAGAGAGACAGACAGTTGCGCTGCTGCAGGCCTGACAGCAGTTCCCATAAGAGAGGCAAAACTCTAACATATTGGGTTTCGCCGAAAATTATTTGACTTGATTTGAAGAGCTGCAGAACAAGGCCAATTTGGACGGGCCTCTTCAATGGGCCCTTTACTATGTCTCTCAAAGGGATTACAGACAATGAACACAATGGGCTGAAATATGGCCAAAGACAATTTGATTACAGGCCACAAGATAGAAATTTACAGTGACAATAACTCTTAGGAATATAAAGAGTGCTGTAAATTGCAGCCTGGATTGCCTTACTGCTTTAATGAAACACGGCGATAAACTACTGTCAACGTATTCTCAAGCACAACTTTCCAGATGAGGCCCTAAACCGCAAGTAATGGCACTATTTGATTTTTGCAATATAACCCAAAAAATAGCTAAAAGTGGAAGTTCTATGGCACCGATCGAGTAAAGCTTTGGGTCTGATTCCTGTTAAACTATGCCTGAACTAATTTATGGACAGCTGCGAACACATGGTATTTATGACTTGTCTGTTTGTATTTTGTTGTCCTCACTTTGTAACATGGAGGTTATTAATATTATTTTTGTCACACCAGAAAGTTGATGCAGTAAACTTATTGGCAAAAAGATGCATGTTGCACATCCAGAAGACATTAGCACTCATTTACAGACATATTTTTGGCTATTTGATGAATCTATTGGGTTTGGTTGATCATGGCACTTGGTAGAGACACTACAAACTTAGAATTTCACTGCACTGACAATTTTTTTTTTTGCTGCATATGACAATAAAGCCTTTGAATCTTTTGCTCTTCACCAACTTCTAAGCAGAATATTTGACTCTTTATCTGCTAAATGCTCCACTGTGTCCACCAGCAGAGTGGATTATTGCAGCAGCTGCCTGTTGCTACTGAAAACAAGGGTGATGAGAGCACTGACAGTGAATGAACAGTAAAGTTGGGGCCATAAAACCACATCATGCGTTGTTCCATAGAGCTGAAGGGAACAGTTGTGTAATAATTATGTTTGAGTGCAAGCAACATCTTACATATTAGTCAATCATGCACTGCTGATATACAAAATATTGATTAGTGCAACTTTAAAGATGGAAAGGTAGGTCCACTTTTGACTTACATGACATGACTCTGCGCTCTGATACTGACAGAAGGTTTACATCTGTCAAGAACCACTGCGCATGAAATGGACCACAACACTGTCATTACAAGCCCGGCCTATCAGAGACGGCTTCATCCGAATCACGTGGAAACATCTACAGACCGATTGGCAGGCGGCAAGTTGAGAGAGGAACTTAATGGCACTTCACCGAAGGGGAGGCAAGACCGTGCGTAAAAACTGAAGTTTACCACGCAGCTGCGCAACACCGGAGGAAGCTCGGCAGTATTACTGATCTCCTCAAGTGAAGACGCGAAAACATTAACAGTGACGGAGCGAGGGGCAGGAAAGTTGGTTGTATGGCACCGCAGTCGTGCGTAATGAATCCTGCGCAGGGATCACCGCCCTCGGCTGCTCCCGGGGAGACCTCACCGGAGGATAGAGCCGCTGGTGGCAACGGAACGGACGAGCTGGATCTGTCACCTGTCAGAAGATGCAAAACCAAAAGTTCAGATCTGCCTTTCAGTGTGGAATCCCTTATTTCGGATAGGACGCCGTGCAGAAGCGTCCACTCCCCGGAGCCCGGCTCAGGGTGCGTCCGAGCGGAGGAGATCGAGTGCGCGTCACCGAGGGGATCTTATCGGTCCAAATCGGAGGTGGTGGACCTCAGCGACAAGGAGACGGGCTCCTGGTTTCAGCCTCCTTACGCATCCCCTACAAGTGAGTGTAGGACATTCTATTGCTTTACTCAATTCTGAGAAACTATTACTATTACGTCGAAAACTGGTCTGAAAAGATCCAAACTCTTGCGTAAAATAGTGGCTGCAGTAATTGTGTTAAGTATTTCATACCTTAAGTCTTTTGCCTGCACTGAAAAGGAAATCATTGCAAAAAGTCTTATGTCTTTAATAATTTCATCAAGAAATCTTACAGTGACTGGAAAGGGATTTCAAAACTTTGCAATGTGGTTACTTTGCTTTTAAAAGCTGCGAATAACTGCTCATATAACCTGCAGCAGAACTCGCTGTCTTCAGCACAATTGTTTGAATATAGTTTTTGATATTTCCCTCGTTTTCCTTCACTTTAGTCCAGGAATCATGCAAAAAAATCTAAACATAAAAGTTGATGTAGTTATGTAAACTTGATCAGACATGTATCATCCCACTTATGTGACTCTGAATCTACTTCCAGGACTCCCCAGCCCGAACCCGTGCAATCTACGAAAACACAAGAACAACAGGAAACCCAGAACTCCCTTTACAACCGCTCAGCTGCTTTCTCTGGAGAGGAAGTTCCGTCAGAAACAGTACCTCTCCATCGCGGAGAGAGCGGAGTTCTCCAGCTCTCTGAGCCTCACAGAGACCCAGGTCAAGATCTGGTTTCAGAACCGCAGAGCCAAGGCCAAGAGACTGCAGGAGGCCGAGCTGGAGAAGATAAAGCTGGCCGCCAAGCCGCTGCTCCCGGCCTTCGCCTTTCCCTTCCCGCTGAGCGCACCCGTGGGCGCACCGGCCCTGTACGG
>OMNN01000635.1:0-18711 GCA_900302755.1 Chromis chromis | reverse complement strand
GCCTTACCCGTCCCGGGACTATTCAGTGGACCGTATGGGATGTACTACTTGTCTTAACTCTCACTAACTTTGAGCTGCTTCTTTGGAGGAGCTGCCTTTAAAAAATGCCTTCATACAGCAGATAACCAACATTGCAAAAATGTCCATCTTATAAATCTGTGTTGAAATTCTAATTAAATCCTCTGTGAAATATTTTTCGTTTTAAGACAGACTTGGTGCGAGAATTATGTTTTTTTACGCAGAACAGTCGGTTCATCCATGGAACAAAAACATGAAAAATATTTCCTTTGATTGTAATTTTTCAGAAATTCTCCTTAATGTTCAGTGAACGTATATTTAAAATTTATTTTACGGTAAATTATTTAACATGGTCATTTTTGCAGTGTGTCAGTAAAATCATTTTGTCCATGATTCTCCCTGAGCTCATTTTAAATTTTGAAATTTAATTTGTACTGTGAGGTTTTCTGTCCCAACATAAATATTCAGTAAATACTTTTTCCAAGTAATTTTATTGTCGCCACAGAAAATGACACGATTATTTAAAAAGCCTGCAGATTTGAGTTGGATGGGGGAAAAAAATCACGTTTTGTTTTTTATTTTTTTACATTCCCATTCTAGAGGCCTTTGAAAATTTCTCACCTTTACAAAACGGTTTTTATTTAATTTTAGGGGGCATAGAAAACACAGAGGAGCATCATTAATATTCATAAAGGATAACTTTAGTGATTTTCTGTATTTCTCAGAGCTCCATTGTCTAAAAACTGTTAGGAAGCACATTATTGAGCCACATAGCTGCACTGGGTGACATGTTTCTTCATTACTAATTATACAGGCACTATAGTGTATTTAAACAGATCCACAAATAACAGCCATAACTTTTACATTCTGACACTTTAACTTTCCAGAGATGTGAAAGTGATGGCTGTGGATTTGTGGACTATATTAATGCTTTAATCGTCCACTGAGTGAGGCCCTTAAAACTCTGACAGTTTTTGCATAATCTGAGAGACTTAACTGGTTAATAAGACTAATACAGCTCAGTCAGGTTTTTTTTTTAAAGCTAAAAAGAGGAAACAAAGTGTGATTGGTACAGAACCCCCTTCAATCTCCAGCTTCAGTAATTCAACTAAAAGCACACAAATGAAAATATACTTCCAGTATGTCCATATTTAAAATATGTGGGTCTTCACAAGCAATAACACATCCAACACCTACCACACACCCATCATGAAACAGAATATAAAGTGCTCATTGGTGCCTTTTAGTTGTTGTTGTAATGAAATTTGTGTCTGTAAATTTTTGTAAATTGAAAAATATGTTTACCTTTTACGCTTTAGCTCTGAAGTGCTGCACAGTGACTCAACTAAACCACAAGATCTTTTTTTCCACTGACAATAATCATATGCAATTCCTTTGTTTCCAACCGGTCAACAAATTTCCTCATTTACAAATCCACTATAAATCTGCTTTACTTTTGTCATTACCTCAAACGGAGAATGTTTTTGCACAGATGGTAAAAGAGCTCTGCAAGACCTGTTCCATTACTAAATGTAAATAAAAGTCCTTGGCTATTTTTGCAAACACTCAAAGTGCTAAACGTGACTGATAGACTGGCATCAGTCATTATTGTACAGTGTATTTTATATTTCATGGGTGAAAATGTGTTTTGTACAATTATTAAAGTCTATTATGTAAATTCTGACATTTCTGTCATTTTTCTCCTCGCAAAACGACCGATCATAGCCTCGAGCTGCACTGCATACTTCTTTTCACAGTCCGACACATGCTTTATGAATTTTTAGTCAAACTTTCCACCAGTATAATGCAAGTCCACCACATCCCGTATAGTGTACTTTGCAACTTTCCTTTAAAACTTGATGAAAAATAAATAATAAATAATAAAAATAAAAATACGAACACAATACCAAAAGTTTTCTTCACCACCTAAATGAATGTCTATGCGCGTGACTTTTTTTTTATTGCAAAACACCTTTTACAACAATTTTAAGTTAAGGACGCATGTGACAGTAAATATATTCTGTTAAAAGGGTATAAAGTTGTAAACCTTAACGGACAGTATACAAAAGGCTAAATTCATACTTTTCATTTCCTCCTTCCCCGCCGTCCTCTGAAGCCTCGGATGGAGCCGTGACCGAAGCACACAGCTGAAGGGACTCTGACAGAGAAAAACACGGCTTGTGAATTTTGCATCTCAAATTGTTTATCGTTTGAATAATAAAAACTGTAGAAAATATTACAAAAATATCACCTCACATATATTTTAGTTAAATAATATTCAACATAAATAATAGAATGAACCCTCTCATATAATTTCCTTTGCTCTGATTTAACTACATAATAATACATAAGTTTTGCCTTAAGAAGACTCATCTTTTAGCTAAAAAATTTAAGGTAATTACAAATTTCAAAGAGTTGAACTTCAATCGTCATCTTGAAAATGTCTGACTTAGTGTATCTTAGCGTAGTTCTTTCCAGAAAATGTTTTTAACGACTAACCTGTAGGAGTATTGTGGTTTTGGTGGCGCGCTGCTTGTACTTTCTGAGCCATGAGCAGTAGCAGAAAGATCCTCGGTCAAGGCCGGCTTTGCCATGAGAGCGGCTTCTTCCTCAGACACATGTGTCTCCATGGATTCCTCTTGTTCGAGTTGGTCTGACAGCACATTACACAGAACCTCACACACACCCTCAGACTCACACACATCGCCCACTACCTCCATGGCTGCATCCTTCTGCTGCTGTGTCTTCGTCTCTCGGGTTCTATTAACCGAAATATGATATTTAGAATACATATACATGGCTGTTTAAGAAAAATGTACTGGCTTAAAACACATTTTACTGTTTCCTGCATCAAAATATGCAACTAAATAAATATTTAAAACAAGTTGTGTTACTAAAGGAAAGTTAACGCAGAGTTAGAGACTGGTTTTAATAAAGCAGTAAAGTGAATCTCACTCTATAAAGTGCCTGATCTTCTCATGAAGATAAAAGACAATAAAACAAAAGTGAAATCAAATATAGAAACACTACTTCAACTCTGCAAGAATATGTCAAAGAATTCAATTTAAAAACATAAATCCTCTTTGCCCAACACTGGCTCACCTAGACTGAGACCATGGTCATATTTTTACTGACATTTGCTGCCATCTAGTGGACAATATATAATATGCACCTTCTCACCCTCTGTCCTTTTTAGGTTTGTCAAATCTGAAGTCCGGAGGATACTTGTGAATTTGTATTAGATGGTCTTTTCTGTGTTTACTTGTCCTGAACTTTTGTCCACAGCCTTCCACCAAACACTGGTACTGAAAAATGTGAAAGAAGTGTCAGGGGAAACTATCTTGCTCATATCTTCACATTTCGAACTACAAGCAGTTTCTGGGAGTTTTTGTTTCTGTCACGTTTTTACTCACAGTGGGTTAATTGTTTACCGCAATATAAAGTTATGCACCTCTATGGAAACAGCACTACTGTGCCTATAAATAGACAGAACTAAAAAATGTCCTCAAACGCCCTCTAAGCAGTATGACACCATAAATCACAAAAAAATTTAAGAAGAAAATTGATTTTTTTTCCATTTTCACTTTACAAAGACTGAAAAATCTGGAATCAACTTGAATAACATTCTTTTGCAGCTGCATCACTAATGGCTTCTCAGTTATGCTGAGGAGTGCAGATTCTTTTTGTTTTTTGCAATTGCTTTGTTTTTGAGATTCCTTATTTTTCAACAACACGAGTAGAAAACAATGATTTTGATGGAACATCAACATTTCGAGCCTAGATTTGGTCAATTTTCCAGATGGAACTGCCTGCAGATCCATTGGAAAATTGAAAATTCTATAATTCTTTCTGGTTTTACATTTTCAGGTTCTAATAAATGGTCTCCTTTCAGTGATTTTTTAAAGACAGCTGCCTTTCAAAGCTTTTGGGATTCAGAGGGTTATTAGGATGAGTATCAAACAATGAATATGTCATGTGAGAAGTCAATTTGCCTTTGACTTACCATGTCTTGCCTCTGGGCGAGAATAGTAAAGAGAGAGTCGTGCCATTTCTGGATGTGAATGTCTAGGAGTCGGGCACTTGGCAGGGAGCGACGGCATGAGCAGCACACGTGTCTATGCAGGGAGTTATAGTGGTGTTCATAGTCCTCTAGCGTACTGAAGACTGAGCTGCAGCCTGAGATGTGACAGGCAAACTCTGAAACACTGAGACAAGACAAGAGGAGGAAGAAGGTGACTGACAGCATGATCCACACTGACATTAGTGGTAATGGTAAGTTTCATGGAAGAGCTTAATGTAGGAAACACAATAAGGTAAACATTTGACAACAAGCAGTGGTCACAATAAACGAGAATTCATTACATACATTCTCTTTAGTAAGTAAAATATTCCTGACACAAATTTGTATTGTCTTAAGTGATTCAGGTGATATAAACAATATTCACGAGGGGTCACCTGATTTTTGGATATGCTATTCAGCATTTTTGTGATTATATGCACCATTATTTGACTGGTTACACATCAGGAGTAATAGCCTAAATTTTTCTTTTACGTGTTTGTTGTTACTAAAGTTTATATTTATACAGATTTGTATATATTCTCTTTATGTTCTTTGCGTTTCTGAATACCATGGGCTATATAAATAAAGGTTTGTTGGAAGCATGTTAACTGAATGCAGCCCACTTCTGTACCACGGCCACACAGAAGCCCCTATAAAAGCTAAAACTTAGATTGAACATTGCTATAACTTAGCTTTCATACCTGAGTGTTGGCTTGTCTTCTGCCTCCGAGATGTAGAGGTCTTGCAGATACATATGCCTCTGAATGTCTCCATCCTGTGAACAACATTCATGTGTAGGGTAAACCTCATAATTCTGCTCCTGGCAATGGGATATAGTGATTTTTTGTTCTTACTGATCTTTAAATAGCACTGAAATCACTTTACTGGTGGGATGAAATCAAAAGAAGTGGTTTTGAGGTATGTTGATTGATGTATGTTTTTGATTGTTTACATGAGATTCATATGGAGGGTTATCATCTATGTAATATGTGAAAGTATAAGTGTAGGAGTTGATTCTTCACTACAGTGGGCAATGCATCCTTGGCGATGATTTGACATTTTTATATCAGGAACTAAAATATCAATGACAATAAATTCATAGTGACGTATGGCAATATTTAAACAGCTTAAAAAACAATCAAACATAAGTTAATTGTATGTTATCTAGCATTTATGTTGTAGCTAAAGTAAGAACAACAAGTACATTTAAAAAATAAAGTTAATCTTATCCATCAGTACCAAGTTTGTATTGATCAAAATGACCTGTGAGGTATGATTCCCCAACAACCAGGGGAAGACGCCCCCTTTTCAAGATTTTACATTTAGTTAGGCAATAAAAACTTGTGCACATGTAACATTAAAATGTATATATATTAAAAGAAAATAGACATATTTGTTAGTGGTAGGTTTTTGCCCCATGTTTTAGTGGTCAGACCGGTATTACCTCGAACAGCTCGTGGTCCCGGTGCAGGTGGAGGCGCTGCGGGGTGAAGCTGAACGGGTTTCCCTCCTCATACTCACTCTGCCTCCGCCGCTGCTGCTCCGAGGCTCCTGTCGGACTCTCTTCATGGCAGCTACTTAGTGAAACATCTCCCGCCCTCATAAGTTGAGCCATTTCTGGCTGCAGCATCGTTTCATGCTATTTTTTTTTTTACTGTCAAGTTATCCAAGACGTTTACCTGCTGGAAAGGAATCATCTGTTTTGTTGGTTGTGTTTGTCGCTGGATGATGACGACATATATATATATTTTTGGCGGTTGTCAATAACAAAATGGCGCCTTACCGCCACCAACTGGACAGAAGTTATATCCACTACAGGCAGCCGCCATAAATGTAAGTGATAATTAATTACTGTCAGCACATTAATTACACTTCAGCACAAATAAAAGCATGTCAAAATGAATGAAATGAATTAATTTTGATTTTAATTAATTTAATTTGTGACAGTACATAACAAGCCTATGTGTTTTTTGTATAAGGCTATACAGATACAAACTTTTCTTTACTGTTAACATGAGAGTCATTTGAAGGGTTCTCCATTAGTTTGAACAAACAATAAAAAAATATCTTTTCTGTTATATGTGAAAGTGTCAGAGGAGGACATGATTTTACATGTGTTAACTAACATTCATGTTGCTGTTAAAGTAAAGGGAATATCACATTTGAGTTGTAGTTAATCTTATGCATAAGTAACAAGTTTGTAATCTCCTTTTAAGATTTTACATGTAGTTTTATTAAAGCTGTAAACTGGTATAAGCTCATTTGATTACCCTCTCCATTTTTTTTCTTAAGCATACTTATTGTGTACAGGGGGGCAGTGGTGGTGCAACAGGTTAAGCCCCTGGGTTACTGATCAGAAGGTCAAAGGATCGAACCCCCACTGCGGCCACCGTTGGGCACTTGAGCAAGGCCCTTAACCCCTGACTGCTCTCTGGGCACTGCACCGCGGCAGCCCACTGCTCAAAGTATGTATAGTTAAGCTTAACTTTGAATAGGATGGGTCAAATTTAGGGAAGGAATTTCCCCAAGGGGATCAATAAAGGTTAGATTATATTATATTATTGTGTTATTCAGAATATACATTTTAAAATATACATTTTAAAAGACAATAGACATTGTTCTTAAGAATATGTGTCTTTCCCGTGTTTACCCAACATGTGAATTCAGTACAGTTAGAGTATAATAAGCTGTTTTATATGATGCTCAGTTGAGTAAATCTGGAACGATTGCTTAACTTATGCTTTTAATTGTGATCAAACTCATAAGAATTTAAATTACACAAGATATGTATATGTAAGACAAATTGACATAATGTCCTTGCTCAGGTCAGGACACCTACCTAGTTGAGACGTCACACTAGGTCCATCCAGCATTTTGTTTCTCTCTTTTAGCTACATATTCTGGGTCAGTCTTACATTGTTCAGCAGTTTGTTTCCAGAGATCTTCAAAGCAGCTTTCAATCCTACAGTCTTTAAGAGTCTGTGCAAGAGCTTCAAATAAAACCACAGCTAAACCTAAAATCACTTTAAATAATAAAAAAAACATGTACAAATGGATTATTTATTTACGAAGGTATGTTTATACTGTTTATAAATATTTTAATGAATGATTAAAATCTTTGATTCGCTGCAAAACAGTGTAAACATTTCTGGTTGGTCAGAATTACATTTGTTTGTATGTGATTGAATGGGTGGAGAGGTTGCGCTGTTAAAATGCATCTGTATGGGAACAACAAGAGAAATGGTCCAGCAAAAACGTTCTGCCAGAAAAATAGTAGTTACTGGATGTAATTCCACTTCAAAGAGTACATGTGTAGCCCTCTAAAAGACTTCACTTTTGGTTGGTCTTTGGTCTGTGGTGGCCGTGACCACTGTGGGCCACCTCATGGTTCCACCCCTGCCTCAGGGACCTCAGTTGAGGATAATTAAATTAAATTTGTTTGGTCTTTTGCACCACTAAGAGACAATAGGTTGATATGGGTAATGTGTGGGTTATGTAACTTCAGGCCCTGCTTTTATAAACCATATTAGCAACAGAGCTCTGATGGTCGAACTCTTCTGTCGAATTCAAGTGTTATTTGGCGTATACTGTGAACACTGCTAAGTAAACTTGTATTTAACCAAATTACAACAAAACCTTGGGAACAAGAGGTAGGGGGAGTAAACATACTGCGGCCTTTTTTATGGTTTGTTCTGGTTTTGATAGAACAAATATATATTTAAAAAAGGTTGAAACTCCTCTGTCCCATTTTGCAACAAAAATGTCAACATTTACAGTAGGTGAAAACAATATCCTATTTTCCCCTTTACAAGTAGTAGTTCCAGCACCTTTACAACTTAACCTTAAATTTCTGTGTGGTGCAAATGATGACAAAAAAGTACGGAAGCGTTTTAGGGCCACTCAAGAGAAAAATAATAATAATAGGAGGTAGATTTTTTTTTCATCATGCACTTTGAGAAAAAGGTTGAAATGTCGAGAATAAAGTCGAAATGTCTACACTGGTGCAGTCTACACTGTAGTGTCACCAGAATCACTACAGCCATCAAAAAGGAGCCAGTTGAAGGCTGCAGTGATTTTGGTGACACAACAGTGTATAAGAGTGAAGTTATTGAATATTTGTGTAGTGTCTCTCTTCGCTGTTGCAGCGATTTTGCAATTTGCAGACGGTCCCTATCCACTCGTCTCACAGCCGGATGCACATAGACACCAATGTTATTTCTGCAGCTTGTAAGACAGCTACTTTTGATAAAACTAGGCTTGTAGCACATTGTCTACCTCAAAACGATGTGAAAGAGGCATCGTTTATGTTTTTACATATCGCTAATGAGTTGTTGATGCCGGAAGTCCGAATCGGCACCAATGGAGACATTTCGACTTTATTCTCGACATTATATTTTGACTTTATTCTCGACATTGTACTTTTTTATCGAAGTGCATGATGGAAAAAAAATCTACCTCCTATAATTTTTTTCTTCTCATGACTGGCCCTAAAACGCTTCTGTAAAAAAGTTCCTCAAAGTCTGCCCGTTCTATGTTTCAGTTGTTAAAAAAAAGGACTAAAACACCATAATTAATAATTAATAAGCAAAGCCTAGGACTAATTTTACCACTAGATGGCGACAAATATCACAATGGCTTCCCATCAGCTCAAGTGGAGAGTTGTTAAAGACTGAGTACTGGACAGTTTCATGTAATTTTATGAAGGAAAAACTCTTTGTTCTTTCAAATACGCCTACAGCCTCATAGCAGCTTGTAAGAACAATTACAATTCATGACAAAGCCTATTCTTTCCAATAAACTGCAAAAATAACTTTTATACATTTTCCTAGCGTGGCTTTTCTTTTTCCACTGTTTTGGTTTAATCTGTCCAGCATCTTAATTTGTCTCATTCAGCACCTCCCACAATTCATATTCATCTTTTGCAGGAACACTGTTTAAGTTTTTACAGGCTCAGTTTGTGACTCATGTGGTTTCTCAGCTTCAATGGTAATTTTCAGGATATTACACAGCACAGAGGGGCGGAGAGCTGAATCTTCCTCGGTATTTCCCTCAGACTGCCAAGCACACAATGACAGAGAGCGCCCGATAGAGCAACATGTCTCAGTCTGGATATTTTATATGGATTTTTCTCTCCACATGGGGTACGTTTCTCTTTCTTTCTTTCTTTCTTTCTTTCTTTCTTTCTTTCTTTCTTTCTTTCTTTCTTTCTTTCTTTCTTTCTTTCTTTCTTTCTTTCTGTCTTTCTTTCTGTCTGTCTGTCTCACAAATCTTCCCTGATACTTGCAGGAGTAATTGCGGGCGATGTGAGGACTCTACCTCATGTTATAAAATACCAAACAGTGATACCTCAGAAGCTGAAGGATTCATCTCTTATTAATGATGCTGCTACACATAAGGTAACACTCACTCTACTGTACTATTGGATCAGTTTATTGAAAATATTTTTTTGATCTTTTGAAAAATGCATCAAACTCTCTTCTGCTCTGCTCCTCTGTCTGTGTGAATAGAAATACCCTGATGTACTGCAGTACTCTGTGAGGATTGCAGGCAAAAAGTACACTCTGCACTTGGAAAAGAACAAGTGAGAAAAATTATAATGTCCATTTAGATTTTAAACAGTGATTTTTTTTTTCTTTTACTGTGCTAAGTCCACACATCCTGCACTATCCTCATTGAACTGACATAAAAACTTTCTTTTCAGAGATCTTGTTGGGAAAAACTTTTCTGTGACACACTATTCTGATGAGGGCATCCAAGTCACAGCTACTCCAGATCGTGGGGTATGTAGCTTTACATTTTCTCATTTGTTTTAGTTGAATCCGTCAGGAGGATATGTCTGTATTATTACAATTTAGATGTGTGTGCAAATACTTAGCCAAAACCTTTTGTTTCATTTAATTAGTATAAACTGCCAGATAATTATCTTACTATGCATTTTTGAATGAACTAGGGCAGGATACCCTGTGCCACCTTCCCACCCAGTTTCAGTGGTTTTGATACATTACATTTCCTGTTCCAGGTCTTTTTTGCACTTTTGCAAAACACTGGTGTAATTATTTTATTGCCAGTCTAAAACCACAGCCCTGAACTGTTAAATATGACACATGGTTTTGTAAAATGCAGATCTTCCATTGATAAGTTTGATCGTAAAACTTGACCTACATTTACTCTACAGATTGCAGCCATCATCATCATCACGCATAAAGTCACGTCAAGAACATTTTATGCAATACATTCCCAGTATCATCAGCGGATTTCAAAATATCAGATGACATTAAAAAGCATCTAAGTTTCTCAACTACAAAGTTCCTCATTATGAGAGATGACAACACACACAGCAGTCCCTGAGTATTATGTGGAACAGGAATTGAAATATTAGGTTAAGATCATCTTTCCCTCTCACCAAGACACATGTAGTTTATTATGTACTGAATATGTGCAATATGAATTCCTCAAATTAGACCACATTCTCCATTTATAAAATTTAGAAGATTAGAGAAAACCAAATGTCTCATTACATTCTGTTACAAATGATGGATGTCTGTTCAGGTTCACTGCTACTACCATGGACACATTGTGGGAGTAGAGGACTCCTCTGCCAGCATTGGACTGTGCTCAGGAATAAGGTGAGTAATGCTGACTGCAATTTTTCTTTCTTCTTGTAGCTCTAATTACAAAAAGGTTACTGTTTCCCTAAAAAGGAGAGTCATATTTAATTAGGCCCGTGGTGGTGTGGAGCTCTAAGTCTCGTGCTGTGACTCATAAAGAGTCACAGTGATCCAAAGAGAAGCTCAGCATCCATGTACTCCAACACAAATCCCATAAAGACTGCATGTAGCTCTGCATCTGAAAATCTGTATCCCAGTCTTGGAGGCCTCTCTTATTAAGACTGCCTTGTGTCTGCATATCATTGTCAATAAGGTGGAAAGTAACAAGACAGTAGTATTATTAGTTAAACTTACATGTTCAAGAGTTTGATGTGCTGAAGAAAAAGAGTTCAAAAGTTCTTGTTTTGCTCTGCAGGGGGTTTATAAGTCTCCAGGATCAGATGTACCTAATTGAACCTCTGGCCGGGGCCGAGGCGGAACAAGAGGACGGCAGATTGAGCTCTGACGCTCACAGTGACGAGGGTCTTCATGCCGTTTACAACTACAAACACCTGAGGAAGAAGAGGAGCTCCTGTTCCCATGGAAACACGACCACTTTCTATGATCATGGTGCTCGTCCGTCTGGACTGTTCCAGCTCGGCAGTCTGGTAAAGACGCACAACACGGGCACATACGTGGTTTGAAGGATACAGCTGATATAGTTAGACTGATATTGCTGCTAATATTTTATGATGATTTCTTACGTTTGACAATTTTATGCAAAAAATGTACAAATACCTGTAGCTCTAAATTATCAGTTCTGCATCAGTCATTATATATCCTAACCACATTCATGATTTTTTTTTTAAAGTTTCCTTTGACATTGTAAAAAAATATAATAAAAAAAATAACACAATAGCCAAAAAAGAGAGAGGTAATATTTGAAAATGACAGAGTTATGGTGCACTTAACATCAACTTTCAGTTCAATATATTAATAAGACAAAATAGAGAGGTATGAATAAAAAGACATTGTAAAAACATACGAACCTGATGCCAAGAAAGAGATAAATTATAGGTCATTCTTAACACAGCTGGATTTGTTACTGTTAGCTTTAATGTGTGCAAACATCTTACATATTTTAATGCATAAAATCATGTATTTTCATCAAAATAAGGACCACTGTAATGTGTATTTTGTTGCTGTAGTACAGCTCACTCCTGCTCTAAAAGCATTTAAATGATCAAACCCTAAAAGTACACTTGAAAATGCACAATACTGGGTTAAACACCCTCAAACCAATACTCTGGTGCAACTTAACATATAGATGTACATACTTATGTTGTTTATGTCTTCCACCTTTTGTGTTACACAGAAAAGCCGAGCCCAGACCAAAGACCGGACAGGAAAACCCAGGACAGTGGAGCTGGTTGTGGTGGTTGACAACACAGAGGTTTGATTCCCCATATTCCTTTTTCTCAGTTATTGCAAATGCATCAGTTGTAATTATCAGTAATAGACTTTTCAAACAAGAAGTGGAGTGATTGTGTTTTGGGTGTGAGATGCTGCTGATTGTATTAGTAATTTATATAATAATTTCTTTTAGTACAAGAAGTTTGGAAGAAAGAAGACAATTGAGGCTAGAGCGCTTGAAATAGCAAACCACGTGGACAAGGTATGTCTGCTTCTCTGTGGTTTGATTCAAACCTACTACATTTTTACTCAGAAAAAAAGGAAAGGAAAACGTGTCCGACACTTTATCAGACTTTATTTTCACTCTGGATTGCGAGCAAGAAATCTGTCCTGATAGTTTGTTCTTTACTGACTGGAGTCAGACCAATAAAAGGAAGGAAAAGTACTGTCGCTGTGAAAATCTAACTTTAACTGTGAATCTTCACACTCTAGCTGAAAATTTTCACACATATCCCACAATCCTCTTTGCCTAGTCTGAGAGTGTAGGATTAACATGAATGTATCTGCAGACAGCTCTAGACCCAACAGTGGCTTCCTGTGACTGAAATATAGGCTCAGTGGTTTGCAGCATTGCATGTTTTACACACATTTGCATTCAGAAATACTGATTGAAGATTTAGTTTTAGGTTAATTTCCACTGTTTAGATTGTGCTGACATGCTGCTCTGTTTCAGCTGTATCGCCCTGTGGGTGTTCGTGTGATGCTGGTCGGTCTGGATATATGGTCATACAAGGATCAGATAGAAGTCAGCACAAACCCTGAGACCACCCTCGGTCGCTTCCTCGAGTGGCGTCAACGATATCTGCTGCCGAGGACTAAACACGACAATGCACAGTTCATAACGTAAGATGCTTCTCTTTTTAGCCACTAATAAGGCAAAACAAAAATGTTTCATCTGTTAGAGCATATATCTAAACATTCTAACCCTTCTTCATTCAGAGGTGTGGATTTTGATGGCTCCACTGTTGGCTTGGCAAACACCAATTCAATGTGCACCTCTAACTCTGGAGCTGTCAATGAGGTGACCTCACTTTAATATTTATTTACTTTAATAATTCAGTGGAAAAAAATGTCAGATTTCAAAGTTAATGAAAGGAAATTGTGTGTTGTTAATTTTAGTTTTGTTATATTCCACTTTTGTCTACTATGCACACAGGACCATAACACCAACTCAATAGGAGTGGCCTCCACTATTGCACATGAGATGGGCCACAACCTGGGTTTGTCCCATGATACTGAAAACTGTGTCTGTGGCTCCTTCACTTCAAAAAGAGGCTGCATCATGGCTGAGAGTGTTGGGTAAGCTCAGTTTCTAACCTGCGTATAAGCTCAAAAAAGTCTAAAATTTGGGGCATTTTCTTTGCTCCTGTTACATTTTACTCACTGTGGGCTCATTTTTCACTGTAATATAAAGTCCTGCACGTTTACAGAAACAGCACAACTATGACCAGAAGAAGGGGGAACTCAAAAATGTCTTTTGTGCATTATAACAAAGTTATAGTGCCATAAATCAGAAAAAATAAAACGAAAGCAGCTGAGTCAGTAATAGCTTCACAATTGCACAGAGCGCAGAATTGTTCACAAATGAGTAATTCAAAAAGTTGAAAATCTGATGATTCTTTTAGTTTCTACAGTTTATGACCATGGTAAATGGTGTGATTTTTGCAATTAAAAAAAAAATCTTGTGCATTTTGTGGTTCAAAGGGTTAAACCCAAAGTAAAGCTCATATTTATCTTCTCTTTTCTTGTTCTCACTCTCCCTTCCTCTAGCATTGTGTATCCAGAGCTTTTCAGTAGCTGCAGTCAGCAGCAGCTCAACAGGTTCTTGGAAGAGATCAACCCCGCCTGTCTGCTGGATACTCCATCCACTAATCGCATCTATGGAGGGCCAGTGTGTGGAAATGCCTTCCTAGAGCCTGGAGAGGAGTGTGACTGTGGCACTGTAGAGGTTTGTGCACACCACACTCAAAACTGATGCATACACAATATCACATAACATAACCAAAGAAACACAAAAGAGGCTGAATTGTAATATTCTGCATCCCTCTGTGTGCCTCACAGGAATGCAAGAATCCCTGCTGCAATGCCACCACCTGCAAACTGAATGCAGGAGCACAGTGTGCAGAAGGACAGTGCTGCCACAACTGCCAAGTAAGTGCTACTCACTGTGTCCTCTCCAGATGAGTGAAGTCACACTGATGCTAATTATGTTACCATACAACTTGACACGATCTGACTGTGCTGTCTGGCTGGTTATGTGTGACTGCACGTATTTCAGTAGTCGGTACATCACCATCTGTGTTTCTCTCCGCTCTGCAGCTGAAGCCGACAGGCAGCGTCTGCCGACCAAAGGCAGGAGACTGCGACCTGCCAGAATATTGCACTGGCTTCTCTGCCGCCTGTCCGACTGACGCCTACACCCAGAATGGCTTATCTTGCAACCGTGGAAAAGGATACTGCTACAATGGGCAATGTCCATCACGACAGGAACACTGCAAGAGACTTTGGGGACCAGGTAAAACACCAGTGAATGACAGTTTAGTTTAGATGTGGTCTGACTCATATATCAACACTCTGACATCTGCAGCCATCTTCTTTGTGATGATTCTGTTCAGATGCTGAGGTAGCTGCAGATGCTTGTTTCTACCTGCATGGAAACTGTAAAAAGACCCTGTTTAGCCCGAGATGCTCCAGCCGGTATGTATTCTGAAGCCAAACAGCACTATAATGACACATATTGACAGTGTGGTACTGTTGGGTTTTGAGATTATTGCTTGTGGTTTTTGGTTATAGGGATCAAGCCTGTGGTACTCTTTTCTGCTCCGGAGGATGGGAGTTCCCTGTGACATCCAGGAAATCCTTTTACAAAGTAGGAAACGGAGACATATGCAACGAGGCAACAATGAACCCAGAAGATAACTACCCTGCAGATCTGGGCATGATACCTACTGGCACCAAGTGTGGCAACAACATGGTAAGAAAACTGCTGCTGACATTTGACATGAACAAAACCTTCATACGCTGCAGATCTATGAGTAGCATCTGTATTATATCTTTCATGATCTGTCTTTCAGGTATGTTACAATCAACGGTGTCAAGACATCAGAAACATTAAAGATTTTGGAACAAATGACTGCTCTGCCAAATGTAACAACCGCGGGGTAATTACTTTGCTTAGATCTCATCACCTGTAAGTGCTGTGGAGCCATAACAATATAACTAACTGTGAGTGGGATCTCTGACAGGTTTGCAACCATGAAAGTAAGTGTCACTGCGATCCTGGCTGGGCTCCGCCTTACTGTGATGTCCCGCAGTCGGAGCTGCCTGAAGGTACTGTACTTGTTATGTTTCTCTGTCCTTTAATGCACATGTACGCACTGACAGTCAGTGCCTCTGTATATGCTTGACCTTTTAATTACCATGATTCACACGTGACTGTTAGGCTGCGTTTTTCAACCAAGATTTAATACTTGCAGTAGATTTCACATGGACTCAAAAACAATTGCGCTCTGTTCTGATGGGCACAAACAGACCCAGATTTAATGGAATTTCCCTATTAGTCCGGACAAATGCAATAATGATGTTACAGTGAAGTTTGTTTCCTGAGCATGGAGCCTGCCGTTGTTACATGCTTATCCTTGAGCAATACAAAGTAAATTCACATCGTCTGTTGTGTGTTTGCGTGTGTGCAGAGTCAGGCCTGGTCGTGTTTATTGTGTCGCTGGCGGTTGGCTTACTTCTGCTGTCGGTTCTGCTTATCGGGACTTTGATGTGCTGCATCAGAAAAAGGCGACCTGCAAAGAGGTAAAGAAACAAGCTGCTCCTTTCTCTCAGTTTTTGTTGGATCACTTTGTACATTTAGATATAAACAAAACCTCATCATCCTGTCTATATTTAATTTTAAGCTCATGTGTGTATTTCTTTATAGATGCCTTACAGCTACCTCAGGACAATTCAACCCGGTGTTTCGGTCAAGCAGTACACGAGGCAGCCCTCGTCTTGGGTCCACATACATCAGCCAGCCCAGGTTTTTGGAGTCGTCAGCCACACAAGCCTGCAGACCTCTGTTCTCTGCTGCTACCAGACCACAGACTGGAGCCCGAAAGCCCAGCAGAGCAGCTCCAGAGGTGAGCTTCCATTTTGATACACTGACACTGTATGTGTTAGCTTTTTATCTTTTAATGCTGCATTAGATGTAACTGTAATTTACATTTAAAACCACGTCATTGTGCTCATTGTGTGTCCTTTTGAGTAACTGCAGCTACTGAAACATGTGCCCGTGGAAGTGTCCCTGAGCCCCCTGAGCCCCACACTGACAGGCCATTATTGTAATTGTAAGCTGCAAAACCCAGTAAGGATTGCAGCTTTAAAAAGACTAACAAAGCTTTTGCTTCCACTTCTTGCTGCTTTATTTCTTTACAGCCACCCAGGAAAGTGCCAGCTGTACCTGAGCCATCAAAGACTCAACAGGTAATCTGATCTGCTGTTTGGTCTTTATGTAAATCTAACATTATTTATATGCTGAACTGTAGTTCTTACTGTGCATTTTAACCAATAAATACCTGTCTTTATTTAGATTGTAAGGTCCTTCATGCAGCCGGCTGCTGTTTCAAGGAAGCCAATCTATACTGAGGTAAAACTGCACAATGAATCTGACAATATTTTCTTTTTAGAGACACTAATTGTTTTCTTTCTTAATGATGTATTAATTGTTATCTCTTTTTCACCAGACTAAACCTCTACCTCCGTCTAGACCTCTGCCACCACTTGCAGCAAAACCAGTAAGTGACATTACAATCCACATAACCCATGATTTCCTTCACACATTTGATCGTATTTGCCTTTGCTGCTTGTTTGTAATATGAACATCCTCTCTCTAAGATTATGAAGCCAAAGCCTCCGCTGCCTCCAGTGAAGCCGAAGTCCTCTGCTATCCTGTCTTCACTGCCACACACCCAGCTGGTATGTGTTCAGACAGCAGCCGCACTTCCCTAAATCCCAGCAGTTGGCATTCAGGCACTCTTAATGTTATTCAAGGCATTCACGTTTATAAAGACGTCTGTGGTTTTTGGCATTGTCCCAACATAGCAGTGTAATGAACAAGCAGTGGCTCAGTGTTAGTGAGTTAGTAAGCACATAAACCTCTCCTGACCACCACTGAATAGCTAAGAGACTGACACGTAGCAATAAACACATAAGTTTGGCGAAAGAAAATAGCTGTTGTGCTAAGAGAAGCTCATCCAAACTATGTGTGCTGATAGTGTTTGTTTGTTTTTCTAGCTTGCAGGGAGAGCTGCCCTGATGCCCCCCAGCTGGCCCAGATGACAGAGAGAATAATTCTTCCTGATGTAAACACAGAGATCCTCTGACAGAGGACACTGTTTTTGTCTCACGTCGAAGGACCAAGAAGACCTTCTCAGGAGACGCTTGTCTGTTTTTAAAGTGGAAACAAGATCCACCGAAGGATCAGCAACATTAAGTGGCAGAGCTTTTCTGTCAATTACGCTCGGAGGATTACTGCTGCCTGTGTCTTGCTTGTCTCAGCCTTCAGTACGCTGATAAAAACCTGAAGCCATGACTGAAAGACTCCACTTCTGTGCTTTATGAATGACAAATGGCGATGCTGCCATGATGATTTTTTTTATTAAGGGAAATGTCTCTCTGCCTCGATCCTGGGATATGTGAACATTTTATGAGGCAATTGCACTATCAATGCTGTTCTACTAACATGGTTTCGGTACTGCCTTTCTAAGAAATAATGTTGTTGAGGAATTTTAAAATGTGGCACCAACATGGGCACTTTACAGATTTTTTAAGTGAAGGATGTTACAATTTTTTTCTCTTGAATGTTTTTGTACTAACCTCTGTATGCTTGACTTTGTGGGACTTTTGTTTAGTGTGCTGACTTGATACATGTTGATTGTAATTCTTTAAGGGATTTTATATTGATTATTCTATGCAGCAGACACAATCACACAGTCCTTCACTCTCAATGCCAATGATTCCTACAGTGAGGATTCTGCCTTGATTTGTCCTGCAAACTCAGAATGTTTTTATTTATTGAAAGTTTCTTTTTGCGTGTACAATGAAGCTTACAATAAAAGTGAGTCACCACAATCAATGTTTCTATCTTTTGTTTTGTTTGTAGTACAACATTTATTACTGTAATAAAAATCCATGCTGTGACCTTTACACTATTATATTATAGAGAGAAGAGCAAATCCAAACAATTTCCTTTGAGAAAACTCTTTGGAGACAGAGGAGAGAAAAAAACTCCCTGTTAACAGGAAGAACCTTCTGGCAGAACCAGTGTCAGGGAGGGTGGCCATCTGCCTCAACTGGCTGGGGTGAGGGTAAAGGGTGAGACAAAAGGAAAACAACACATAAGAGAACAATAAACACTCTGGAGGATGGTAAGGCCAGTAGCTGCAGATTAGCTAGATACAAAATACAGGAAAGGCAAGACACAATGGTGGTATATGAATGTATGTGATTGCCTTTTCGTACTTGAGCTCTCTTATAGTGGTTCCATATTGATGCAATTCCAAACATGTCCAAAATCAGGTTTGGAGT
>OMNN01000634.1:0-17281 GCA_900302755.1 Chromis chromis | reverse complement strand
GGTCAGAGGAGGGGCATGGTATCAAAGATCACAAAAAGTGTATGACAGCTGACAATTTCAGGCTTTTGATTAAGATTTGTTGATATGACCAGTCCCTGGGTCTCTCCCAAACTCACTCCAGGGATTCTGGGCTGCCTGGCTCCGCCGCAGACAGTACAACCCATCAGTTGACAGAATCAGGCGGCACAGGCGCCTTCTCCTCATCGCCTGCCTTACCTCCCCGCTGAAACCCCAGTAATTAGAGTCTGGGCAACATGCAGAAAAAACACCTACAGAGAGCACAGTGTCATGGACATCGCCAATTATGCAGCCATTTTGCTCATGGATGCAACCAGCTCTTGTTGTAATGACACCCACAGACACACAAACACACACATCCACGGGCATGCAAGTGCATGCACACACACTTACAGGATGCACAAGTGGATACAGCGAGATCATTACAGGACTAAATCAGGTTTAATCCTGACATATGCTAATTATTTATCAGAGTGTCATGTCAGCAGTAGCAGCAAAAACACATGATGTTGCTTATTATTGCTATTTCCTCATCAAGGTCCTCACCTATACACCTCGTGCACACCTCAGATACAGTTACATACATTCATTATTGCTAACTCTATACTGTTACTGCATAAGTAACAGTGCGTGTTAAAGCATAAAAATTATTTAGGATAGAAACTTGTTGAAAGCTGCATATGATGACAGTAATAAGGTCTAATGAGTATCTTACTTTGGATTTTTCCATTAAATCATCCTTGAATAATACAACATAAATGGGCCATTATCTTCAACTGTAATATTCGGTAACAACAAGGGGACAGTAAAAAAAAAAAAAAAAAAAAAGACGTCTGCTTAAATTTAGCAGTAGCCGGAAGATGCGGTTGACTGTAGGCTAATATCTTTAAAACACCTTCTCCCCCTAGAAAAGAGGAGGAAAAGTTAATTGCAGCATTTGCTCATCGGGGAGACAGAGGGCCACTCAAAACGTCCCCTCATTTGTGAATTAGAGACACGCATTTAGCCACAGGAAATGTAAAGTGGGATTGCTCTCCACGAAGAGGAGGTTAAGTGCACTAATGGAAAGCATTTAAGTGTTTGTTATTGTTGCTCCGTTGTTTCTTTTTCTCTTCTGTATTTATAGTTTGTAATTGTAGATGTAAATTTTTTCCCGAATGTTTTAATGGCGATTCTTTAATTCTGCCCCGTTATAAATGGCGCTGTGGAGCAATGCTAAGTGCATTTCATTGTCTCGTCCGCCGCGTCGTCCTTGGTTCTGTGTGATTATGCCGTGCGCGATAAATCTGAAAAGTGTTAAGACGGCGCGTATCTCATCCGTTTAGCTATTTCACTTTTACACGAGAGAAAAGGACGAGAGCACTTTAAAACTCTGGGTTCGATATCTGAAATTCTGAATGTTAATATGTTTCTTGTATTCTAGAAGACAGACACTTAGTAAAAAGCTTGTCAGCGGGTTTTAGTTTGTACATGACACCTTCATATTGCCTCTACTGCAACACAGAACCACCACTATAATGGCTCAGTAATGAATCAGCCCTCCTGTGCATGTTTGGCCTTTTGAGGAAATTTGAGAAACAGACTTTTAGTAATTATTTGTGCGACTCCCTCCAGTATAACTTGACATGTATTGTGAATGTAATCCTGCTGATGATGTGCAGCGGAATTAGTATTTCAGCATTTTTATTTAACATGGTTAATGGTATTTCCCTTAGCAGAGATTTCCACGAGGGGGGGAATTAATGGGCACATTGTGGCTGGTATTGTTGGCGAAGCTGCACGGACGCAGTAAAACGCTTGAAATTGTATTTGTCATGTTTCAACTAAGTCAGTGGCACGTTAAAAAAAAAAGTAGGTGTCAGAGGAGAGAAAATCCTCAGAATTGCTGTGAGCTGCCTTTGACACAGATCTCCGGCATAACACGCCGCCTCTTCCCGAATGAAACAACCCGGAGCGAAAAGCTAGCAGCAGACTTTCGGGAAAGCAAGCCCTTCTAATGAGAATTTTGTGTAATTGATGTCACGCTATGGCAAGATTGGGATCATTCCTCACTTTCTTCTCTTTGTTTGCTGCCATTTCAGAAAAATACGCCCTCTGAACTTTAACAGTCATTTATTCTTTCATTTCCCTCTCTAAACAAAAGCGGGGCCCTCTCTCTGCTCATCACCGTGCCAATATGAGAGAAACACCATCTTGTCACGCAATGTAACAAAACCATTAAATGTGCAGCATTAAAGGGAGACGAGATGCAATTAGCCAAGAAATTACTCTGATCTTGGTGACATTTGGGAGAAATTGTAACACAATATACGCGGCCGACGCTTGATTGACAGCCTAATCCAAGTTTGATGGGCGCGGGTCCACGTTCCGCGAGCAGAGCGGGTCGCCGTGAGATAACGAGTACAGCTGCACAACCCTGATAGCTGTGTCCGCCATGATTCGTCACCGGGCAAATTCCTCCGGTTTAAACGATGATGAAAGTATCGACCATTAATGACAGGATCATCTCCCTGCCTGAAATAAACGCTCTAATCCCTTTTGCCAGGTCCATGAATTCCTAATATGAGTTATATAAACTGGAGCAATAAATCAGTGTTAGCTCAGTTGTGTTTGGAGAATTGCACCGAGGCTCCTTTGCCCTCCTGTTTAAAATGCAAGACAGGCAAACTGAGGACATCTTCGCTTAAGCTGTAACATCCAATGAGTTATTGCTGGGGATAGATTAACTTTCCTCACAGCAAATAGGAATTGCAAATAGGTGAAGAATAAGGTGGGATTTCCCCCCTCTTTGCTGTTGTGAAGTGAAAGTGAAGTGTGTTTGACTGCAGTCGGGGGGATGTTGATGAATATCGCAACCTTTCGTCGGCCGGGTCTTCGACTGGTTGAACATGAGTGATGAGAACATCATACTCATTGTACTATAATGACATTAATCACAGTCAGAGGTAAGTGAGCCATGGAGAAACAGGGAAAAAAAGAGGTTAACAGAGAGTTTTGACATGAGTTTGTTAGTGAGTCGCAAAAATCTAGGCGGGTATTTCAATTAGTTTCCTTTGTGTGCAACTTTTTATGTAATACTTTGTAAGTGGTAGCAATAATAAGCTACATGCTAACACAAAAACTACAACTTGTCTAAACTCCACACTGTATGCATTCAAATTCTATGACTTTTATTTTGAAAATTTTACCCTAGCACAAGTTATATTTTCACAGTACATTTAAACCAATTCAGGCACATACATTGTTGGTTAATTAAAGCACATATAAAACTGAGCCTACATAGGGAAGCATCACAGGATAAAGGGGAAGACCACTGACTGACACTTTTATACCACAACAAAAATGTCCACCCATGGGATGCCTGAAATAAAAGCAGCCACACATTCCCTAATTCACCTCCCCTCAGCAAGATGATTGTAGCCTCTTTTATTTTTTTATTTTTTTTTAAGAGAGGTGACACAATGCTGCTGAAACATAATGATTAGGGTGAGTGGAAAGCAAAAGTGAATGGCTGATGAATATTTCATAAATGTGAGCAGCACTTACTGGACACAAGGCCTGATTGATGGCAGAGTGGCTGTAAAGGCTTGGACGCTGAAGGGCCGCGGCCCACTTTCACGCCAGCGCTTACTTCAAGCACCGTCGTTAATCGCAGAATAAAGATGTATTTAGCTGAAGAGCTCTTCATTAATGGGCTGCCTTTAAACAAAAGTAGCTGCATAGAATTTGTTGCATTGGAGTGAAATGCACTGGAGTCTGTGATGGGAGGCAACAGACATGGAGAGAATGGGAAAGGAATGAACCATTTTAACAGCCACGTGTCATTACAGAGTCAAACTACAGGCTTCTTTACCTATACTAAAGCATAGTAGAGAATTATTAAATAGTAATACAATTTATGCAAATGCAAAAGATGATGAATGCATTTCTTTCTTTAATAAACATTCGCTAAACTGATATTTTTTAATAATATTTTGAGCATCTATAGTTTACATTCTTATTTATACCTCTTAGGAGTCTTTTTCTCTGCCTTTGCTGTATTTTTGCTGCATTGCCGCCATTGCGTATCATTGGGAGATCGTAAAAACCAGAGCTGAACCGATAAATCAGCCGAGCCATTATATTATCGGAATCGGCTTCCAAAATCCAGCACTGGCCAGGAAATACATTCTTTTAGCATGCGTATATGCTTGCGCATGTACATAGATGTCCTTGTCCGAATGCATAAGAAACAAATAAAAGAAGGACTTGCTCAGTGAAACATGGCTTATTGGTGCTACTAAAAGTCGGAAATTCCACCTTTGGTCCTTAAAGTACAAAATTAACTGTACAATTAGAACACAGGATAATGCAAAATGAGTAAAAATGGAGTAAATTGCAGACAAACATTGTATTTTGACCCACTTGTGCAAACTTAAAGGTGCTACTTAAAAGGTGCAGAATGTCGTTTCTGCTGCTAGAGGGCTCAAAACAGTAATCACCTACATGTTTATGTTCTGTCATTTCCTTCCAACAAACTATCTGCAAGTAAATAGCATAATGTACATTGCTAACTCACCATCTGATGAATCGACTGCCCATACAGCTAGTGTTGCTAACATTACATGAGAAATCCAATCATGGGCTAGCGCGGCGCATGTTAAAATAACCAGGATCCATCATAAATGAGCAATACAAACAATAGAATGAAAAAGACAACAAAAAGGCAAGCTAGATAGTTCAATTTCTTCTTCTTCCAACCACAATCTCGGATGTATCATCTGGTATTTACCAATTTTCCTCAGATACACAGGGTTGAGGGGATATTACACCAGTGACAGACAAAGAAATGAAACAATACATTTTAAAAAAGTACACTGAATTTAATTATGGATTTCTGTGGGTTTGAACGTTGTTGAAAACGTTTGGGATAATGTAAGAGCACAAGTCAACTAAATTTATAACACCGATCTCGTCATTTTTAGACAGCGTATAGTGGAAATATTCTATATATTATTACATATATATCACATACTGTATATTACATTACATATTATATTCTTAAGTACGTTTTTACAGCTAGATAATTCTATGAAACCCAGATTCTTGGGTGACTGCAAGGTTTTCCAAAGATCCAAAGATTAAAAAAATCTGAATCACACTGTGAACAGAACTGCAGTGTCAGAGGCAGCAGAAACATAAATTTGCCTCTAAAAACTCAAATGTCATATGTTATTATGCCAAAACTGCAACTATCACAACTGTATTCAGGTGTCAACATTTCAAAATGCGACTGCTGACAGAATACTTTGACATCTCAATACGGTTTTGTCTTTATCTGGTAACGTGAACATGGTATCAGTATAACCTATGCCATTCACTGCTCTTAAAGGGAATGCGTCCTATATTCAGTCTATCACTCATGTCTTCTTACACTACATCAGTCTGGTTTACATTCTTGTCTTTGTGATACCTCGCCTTGTACAGATTTGGAGCAACACCCAAATCCACTCTGGATCCACTTGTCCGGCTCTCTTTAATTAAAGCGTGTGCATTTTTCTATTACCGACAAGTCCATTTGCAGACAACCATCCATCACACATCTGCCCCTCTTGCAGGCATGTAATGAATCGAGCCAAAGTGATGCGTGGCGGTAATCCTTCAGAGAAACTGAATGAAGTGTAAGCATTGCATGTATTTTTTTTCCTTTACCCATCTCCTTTTATTTCTGTGTGGATGAATAGTGCCCCGCAGGCATTGGTATCATATAGATGGCAGTGAACATTATGTTGACTAAGGTTTTGGTGCCATTAGCATGTATTTCTAATAAAACCAAAGCCCTAAGAATGAACCTCTGTCTCATTTTTCATTAGCTTTAGTGCCCTTTACCTGGAGTCCTCTGCCAATTCCTCAGCTTTGCTATGAGCCTGCTAATAACTTAAACCTCAGTCAGAACATTATGTGAACATAAGGATTTGAGTAGTTATAAATGAGGTATTAGTGCAGAGAAGGTGGATGGATATTGCTACTTGCCATAAAAACTGTCACGGGGATGTCATTAACAATATATGACTGCATTTTATGATATTCTACTGTATATTACTTGAGAGCCTATTTGTTTATCTTGCTTTTATGACTTTACAACTACCTTAGCCTGTCTGTAGCTGTAGCCCACTGGTTGAAATCTTTCAAAAATGTTTGTAGTTTCATTCTTGAAAGGCCAATTAATTTCCTAAAGCAGCTGGGCAGTGCAGTTTTTAGTCGTGAACATCATTTAAACAGGTGGACATAGTGTGTACGTTGGGTGCAGCTGCAGATTTGGTGAGCATTTTGCAGCAGTAAGGCGGTATAAAATATGCAAAATTTACTCAAACTAAACAACAATGTGTAAAAGTTCATCATAATGAAGGAACATTGATATGTTTTTGAACAACAATGGAGGCCTATGGCACAGAAGAACACACTATCTGGGGTTAACTGTTGTTACATGATGGCTTTTTGCGATTTATCAAATAAATCTGAAATTGGCTGCAGCTGCGAAATGAAAAACACCCTGTTCTTTCATATACTATATCAAATCATCATAAACTTATTGCAAAATTGGTCTTTCTACATCATTCCCCCTCGTTCTTCCTGTATGAGCACACCTGTGGCTCGGGAGAGTTAGGGGTCATGACTGCCTCCCTTAGTGGGCCAGTGCTAGACATGCCCAGCCATGCTATGTCCCAAAGGCCCTCCTGTCAGCTGTGTGCCTCCACCACTGTCACCGAGTCGATGTGTGTGTGTCTGTGGGTGTGTTGCCGCAGAACAAGACCCAATTTGATTTGCTCCACTGGCCTGTGAAGCTCGGCTGTGAGGCAGCACCTCTCTTTATTCCCCTAATGGCTTCCCTTCCCCGCTGCTCCTTACCCTTCCCCAGACACCAGTTATGTGCACTCTTGTAAATATACACATACACGATGGACGGAGGAAGAGGGGAAACCACCGTGATGCCTGGATGCAAAGACAGACACCGAAGAGAGAGCGAGAGGGGGGAAAGAGAAAACGAGTGAAAGAGCGTGGAATAAAAGTGAGACAAAGGGCACGGTGAGAAACTGTGTTCGCTCTCCAGAGGAGGCAGCCATTCCCTCAGAGGCTGACCTTGGGGCTGAGGTCTCTTTAATCTGGGGATATTAGGAGCCTTAGATGGGCTGGGAAGATGCAGGAGTGGTGGGACCTGCCTATCAAAATCGCAGAAGCAGTCCATTTCCGCCGATGGGGTGCGAGTCGGCCTTGTCATTTTGTTTGTATGCTACCGATGATGGTGTTCAGGGGCAATAGAGGTTAAGCTTTCTGCTGCTGTTGCCACCCACTCTGTACCACTGCAGCACATACATATGGTATTATGTGCCAGTGCTCCGCTCCCTCTCCCCTCCCCCATAAGTGATCTAAATGGTAGCTCTTGTGAGTTGAACCATATAAGTGAGTGTGATGGAGAGACATGTAAATTGCATTGCATAGGACATGCAATTGGCTCAGTCTATAGCTAACAGCATGGTTCTGCTCAAATAGCTTCTCAAAGCGACCATGTGTGACTTTGAGTCTAAATGGGTCATGCCATACAGGTACAATTCAATCACATATGAAATGAGTTTGCTGCAAGTAAACTTTGGAAAATGATTTTCTTTGTCAAGTCTAATGTGCCGAGGTTCTGTAGGGGTTTGTGTGGTTGTGGGTCTTGGAAAATTGCAAGGGCTGTGTGGGAGGGGGCGCTAATTTAAGAGGCTTAATAATGACCCCCCACTATTCTCTGCAGGAACTGCCGTCATTCGCCCATCACATCACATGCATGGCATGACATGGAAACAGGAGATGCATGTCATTTTTGACACAGCTTGGCACTTATTGGCTGCAGGGGAAACTTCATTCTCTTGCTGCTGTACCTGCCTGTTTCTCGGGGGAAGGAAAAGAATAAGTCGAGAATCACTGATTTCTTTTTTATTTATCTTCCTCTTGTCTTCCAAGATTGAAATAAATAACAGTCTTGTCATGTTTCTTTTCTACATACGAAAATAGCATTGAATATTCAAAGCATGTCTCTTGTTTGTTGCTTATATGAAAAAATTGGATTAATTCTGCAATGTGTGCCTGGTTAAATGAGTTTATTTGTAAGATTAAAGTACATTTCTGTCTTTGCATTGCCTTGTACAAAAGAGCTACTGTCAGATTCTAAATAAATGCTACACATTTCCTCAAAAAGGCAACTGGAGGGTTTATTTTTAATTGACAGGATTCCGTCAATCGCAGCACAATCCGACGAGGACTATGAATAGACAGAATGGGCACATATGTGTGTGTGCGTGTGTGTGTGTGTGGACACTTATATCTTCCATGTTGTCGAGCCTCAAAAGAATAATTGATCCTATATATGGTTGACAAAATCAGCATGAGAGCAGTTAGAGCGAATGAAAGGTGAGCCGAGAGGGCGAGATGCACACTGCGTTTGAGGTGAATATCTGGGGATTTCCAGAGCTCGGAAATCCAATTGCATGACCTTTTTTTTTCTCCCTGGCTAACAAGAAGGCATCATTGCTATTAAAAGGCTGCTTTGAGGCTTCCAGGGAACATCGAGTATTCACCAGACAGGCACGTCAGACACCATGAATGAACTGCACATGGAGATATAACAACACTGACAGGCAGTAAAATGGTGAGGTGCATGACACAAACACGAGCTTCAGGCATGAATCAGATACTTTGTGCGACATCAAACTTACTAACACTTAATATACTAGTTTGTTTTCACATTTTTGATGGTTACATTGGTTCTCAAGGAATTCTAAAATATGAGTTTACAAATGTATTTATTCAGCCGAGAATTATTTTCACTTGGCAACTCAGATATCTGATTCCATAACATGAGTTAGCAGCTCAATCTTAAATCTGGTTGGTTTCTTCGTTTTTTTTCAGAAAAGACCAAAAACCCTAGGGTTCATTGCAAAAAAAAAAAAAAGGGGCCCCTTTGCGTTGCCCCTTGATGCAACAGTCACTATAATGCAAGTGGCATGGTGTGTCCGCTGTTAAACGATTCGCATGAGAATCTCTCCCTCCTTCTTCCCTCCGTTTATCTCACTTCTATAGTCTTCCTGTCTTTGACCCATGTAGAATCTAGCTTCCCATTTGGGCTTCCATGCGTCCAGTCATTTACATTTCAGCACATTCAAACCCTTCCAAATAGGATCTGAAAGCGTGTCATCACACTGACTGTCGGGAGAGGCAGGTCCCATAATTTCATTTAAATTTTCATGTTTTTTCTTTCTTTTTTTTTTGGCGTTTCAGTTCAGTGGGAGGCTCTCTAGGAGGTGACTGTTTTGAATGATTGTAGGCTCAATGTGTAAACTTGAATCATAGCCGTCTGATCACAGCTTACAGTCTGAGTAAAAAAACCCAAAGGAACATCCCAGTTTTTTAAGTCACGTTCCCTGCAAATCAATTCCTTCATCGTAAATTTATAACTGCTGAGATGTAACTGATAGCTTTCATAGTCGGCCATCTAAAAAGGACCCAGCGCGACGATTCCAGGTGAATTTTTGATATTTCATTATGAAACGAGCCAACTGTCTCATTTATATCTGCGAATATCTCGCTCTGCCAGAATCATTGCAGCCCTCCATCTCCCCTTGGTGGAATGTGAGTTTTGTCTGATCTGCTTGGAACCAGCCCAGGCTCATCTGGTTATCGTCTGATTTTTTTTTTTACAGTTACAACCAATGAAGACTTGCAACTCTGACAGTTAGACAACATTATTAAGCATATGCATGGATCTTAGATGGCAAAAACCAAATGAGGAAAACTAGAAACTGCACTTTCTTTGCACAACTCTAGAGGATGAAGTGATGCTGCTCAGGCATCAACAGATTTTAGTATCAAGAAGTGCATTTTTTGACTAATAATGCACCTAATTTTGCACTGTATTGTTGCCGTTTCTGCTGGATTAGTATCATCTCAAGCAGTTTGGCCCCAAAATCCAACTTGTAATGCGTAAACACCAACATAAGAGTACAGTACATCCTCAAAACTGACATTCACAGACTTTTTGGTCATTCTTCATGCCTCTAATTTAAGGTTGCATGAGAGGACTCCTGCATTTATATCTTTGAAAACCTGCCACTTTGCAATTAACCGGTCCCTTACAAACATGCGCATGGAAACACGTACGCACAGTCGCTCTTTCCCCTTTGATGATATTCTGAAATTAGCCCTCTTTAATCAAATGCGCCATGGTGTTCAGGTGTCGAAAAGTTCTTTTTGTCTCATCTTCCGGAGGTTTGTTGTTGTTGGAAAAGAATTCCGTGAATTACATTGGCAAAGCCCCCCCCTCCTCCTGAACCTTTCTAACTCTGTAATCCAAAAGGGGGAAGCATGGCTCGTTTTTTTCTTTAAATCAGGAAGCTCAATAGATAAACAGTAGTAATACATTTCAGCTAATGAAACAGACCACGATGTATGGAGAGCTTACCCCGTAAGCCAGGCGCCTCGGTCTCGTCGCCATTTGTTTGGAGCTGTTTGTTTTTAACTGCCTGCTATTGTTACTGCTTTTAATCCCGGGGAAATAAATTTATTTGAATGCTCCACGGATTAAAGAAAACTGTGATTTTCCACTTCAAACAACATGCAGCGTGTTGTGTGATAAAACGACTGCAGCTCAGAGTTTCATTGTCCTTTTTTTCCTTCATGCGCCAAATGCTGTTTATTTAAACTGCACCCTTTTTCTTTTTTGGCTTCCAAGTGTCTGGGTGTCTCTGTAAAAAGATGGCTTTTTTCTTTTTATTTATTTGGAGGTATTGTTTACCTCCTCTAAAGCTGGTTTGAATAATCCCAGAGCCCACCTGCTCGACTCAAACTGCTCCAAAGGAAAAGGGCCAGATAGGTGTGTGTGTGTGAACTACCAAACACAGCAATAATGCACAGTAATTCTATTCCTAACACTAAGAAAACAATGGACAGGCTATATTTTACATCGCAGTGAACCCTCATCTCTTTACGGCCAGTCTTATATCTACTGTAACTCCAATTAGCACTCTAGTTTTTTTGTGTCTTTTCAGGAAATCAGGTCAGATGGCCCCGGTAAAGGCCAACTTTACTCCACGGAGGAAAGCAACACCAAGGCCTAAGTTAAAGACGGAAACGGAGGAAGTATGTGTGCAAGTGTCTGACAGAGAGAGAAAGTAAAAGAACCAGAGAAGGAGAATGTGAAGGTGAGAAAGTGACTCATTTAGACAACCAGAGAAAGACGTCTGATACTAAACTAAGCTTGAAAAAACACCTTTACAATGATGTTGACAACTTGTATACATTAAAGCGGCAAAAGACTTTTCTTTTGCTGTAACTTTTAATATGAAGTAAATGATGATTGTGCAGTGTAATGGTTGTAGAATTCGACTCTCACTATGCAACATGCTGGATTGTCAAAGATATATTGGTCTCATATAACTTATGCAACAAACACCAATATGCAAACTTTCTTTTCTAGAACATAATACAGAAATAGATGCTTGGGGTAATTTAGAAACTGTGCCATGACATAGTTTGTCCAGCAGAGGAACTTTAAATCCACTGTCTACAATACTGTCTGCAGCACATGTAGAGCATGCATCACTGCTGAGAGGACAGTGGTGCGGAGTCAAATTTTGTCTTCTTGGTAAGTTGCTCCCTTTTCAATTTAAAGCCAAATAGTAGAATTTCTTACTCCCTGTAGTTGGTATCCGCCCCAAACATTTTGTATTACATCAACCTGCCAACTTATTATTACTACTCTGCTGTTACCATAGCACTAAGAACGGAGTTTCACTTTCAAGTTGGGATTCTTATGGTGGTTTCTCACACTTTTTCCACTGTTACAATGTGTTCTTCTGCTACCCCCTCCTCCCCGATGCAAACCCCTGCTGGAGTTAATTTATTTGTGCAAGCCAATACTCTCTATGTTAGAAAATTGTGACTATTTCAATCCACTCTTTCAGTTAACATGCTTTTTTCTTCTCTCTTATTTCCCAAGTGGTCATTCTGTGGTGTCCTGTGTTGTTGGTAGTTGGAAAGCAATGTAGTCTTTGTGGCAGGAGATACCACTTGGGAACACAAGAGGGGAAAAGTTGAAAAGTTGTCTTTTGTAACTCAATCAATGATTCATTTATGCTTTTTAAAAATAAATGTGGTATGGTTCAAAACTATCCAGGTTTGTCCACAATAGTTGGAAACAAGAGTTAGATCAAAATGTTCCAACTGAATATTCAATTTTTGTGGAATAATTTAGACAAAAAGCTGAAATGTCACCAACAAATGCTTTTCCTTTGCATATCAAACATCTTTCAATATAATAATGGAAAATCGTTTATTATTTTTAGATACTTATAAAACCTACTTATAAATACCTCTAAAACTTCTTTTTCTTGAACTAATCCAAGAGCAGAGTTTATGTGAATGGATGTGCTTGTATCTCTGTTTACCTGCATAAGCATTCAAGCGTGTTAATTTGCACACTTTTGCCTTTAAAGAAAACTGCAACATTCTGACAGTCAAGTCTGTCCTCCATTCCCACCAACACCACTGCCACCCTCCGGGGCAGGGGGCGTTTTAATTGGCCCACTTCCGAAGTGTAATTTTTTTAATTGCTTGGAGACACTCTGCTCTCTTTAAAAGAATCAATGCAGATGTAATAATATCTGTAATTGTCTGCCACGCTCCAGGGACACCACAAAAGCCTCGGATCAATGGAGGAAAGCAGGGAAGCTGGTAGGGGTTAATTTTTCCCTTTCTGGAGGTAATGACAGGGAGGCAACGCTTGGCTCCTAGCATAGAGGCACAACTTGTGCTGTTCCTATTGTCTCTACAGTGCCTAATTGGACCAAATGCAGTTAGTTCCCCTTGGCAGAGGCTGTCGAGGTGGTGATTAATGAAGCCTCCAGTCACGTAACCTGATAAAAAGAAAAGAAAGGGATAGGAGAGGGAGAAAAATATCAACCTGCTTTGTGTTCTTCATCCTTTTTCCCTTTCTTGTGCTTTTTCACTGCCTTTGTCAATTCTCCACAACTTCTTTCTCAAAGTAAACAGGTGAAGTAGTTTAAGTTTGCTAAGGTTCATTTTTTTTCTTCAGGGAATGAAAGGGGCCTTTACTATATTGTGGCTGTAATTAAACAAAAAAAGGAGAGAGACAGCTCAGCTTGAGTCTCCTTTCAAGAAGTGCAAAATCACACACTCTTTGTAAAAAAAAACAAAAAACTGATCGTCTGGCCGAGGAGACAGTGTTTGGATTTCGCAGCCATCTTTCCTGTACAGTCTCCAGAGACGTGTGTCAGGAATCCAGGATCAAGAGGTCACAGGTATTAGCCTCCCAGGATCGTCATGGCCTTTGACTAATTACCTCATTAAGCCGCACTCCAATACTTTCCACCGTCTCTGTGGCTCGGCCTTGTTGCTCGGCGTAAAGAGGACAGAGTGGACACGGAGCCCATCCACAGTGACCCGGGTGAACTGACCGCAGCTTGTTGCTGCCTGGTGGGTGGGTCATGGGAGGGAAATCAATCCTCTGTAAATATATTAGATGCAATTACATCCTGCTGGACTTTGCCTAACACATTTATGGAGGCATTAGGCAAAGTCTTCCTTTATCAACCCCCTCCAGGCCATTAGGACAATGACATGTAATTTTCACATGTAGGAACTGTTGGGAAGGTATTGGAAAAAGAGCACAGCGGAGCAGTTTCAGGTCTTAAGTTTAGATTGCATTCAGAACAAAGTGTTTTTCATTTGTTTTATTAGGTCGTTGGCGTTGTGTGGTTTGTTCTTGTCCTAATAACAAGGCTCGAAGCAACATGGCAACCGGGCTTATGAAGAAATCTTGAATAAATTGTTACTTTTATAGCGATACCTACAATAAAAGATGTGATAAATTAGCTTCACTCATCATATTTCCAATTTACAAACATTTAGATGATGCTGTATAAACCTATTCCTTTAATCATTGATTAATTTAGCCATAAATATATTCCAACTCCATATAAATATCATCATTCATATAAATGAATTATTAACATGGCATTTCGGCTTCTCTCAAAGAGAGGCCTGATATCCTCATTTTTCATGTTTCATATCAGGACTTTGTTATGTGATTATCGGCAGCAGTTGTTGCATTATTTCAGGGATTTGATTAATGTTTGTGTTTGCGTATGTTCATTTTGTCTGGAATTACGTAGGCACCTTAATTCCTCTGTGAAAAAATGCCCAATTACCATAAAACGTATGAATGATAATTGTGGAACAATGTAATGTCAATAGCCTTCTGATTAATCCCCCAGAACGCAGCCAAATGGCTGGCACAGTAACTCGGTAAGTGATAAGCAATTTCATTTGTTCCTAATTACTAAGAGGCCCATTTTGCCACTGTCATGATGAGATTTCTAAACCTCCTTAACCAGCCAAGCCTTATACATTTATAAAAGCATCTCTTTTTTTCTCTCCCTCTCTGCTTTTGGAAGGTATTCAAGTCTAATTACTCACAAGAGGGCATGTGTGCTTACAGTAACACAAGAGGTGCTTGACAACAAAGTTTATCCCAAACAGCCAAGAGTGAAAGTACATTCGAGCACTTTAGGGAAGAACTGTTGTCCTAATGGAACCGTGCATACGCTTAAACCTGCGTGTGCATATTATAGAACCTATTTTCATGGGATTTTCTTATCCAGTAGAGCAAGTTTGTTTGTACATAAAATAACCATGAGCCAATACGTGCCACAGGTTCTTCAATCCTGACTTTTTCCCACCTCTCTCGTCCTGGTCCCGGCTCAAATACAGCATCGTAGAGTTTTACCTCGGGGCTTCCTCGCTGTCACCCAACAGCACCCTCAAGACCACTATTCTCCTTCTTATCCCAGACCTGAATTCTTCATTTGGTCACACTGCCTGCTCCTGAATAGTCACCTCTGAGGAGATTAACCCTTTCATTAAAAATGCCTGACTAGGGTCAACCTTCTGCCTGCCTCTGCAGTCCCAGCGCTTTGCTTTGATCTATCAGCTATGGTGAAATTATTAGCAAACTCTAAGCCATGCCATGTGATTTGTTTTTGTAAATTTGCAGAAATTATTTATAATCCTATTATGTGGCAAAAAGGGGCAAACTTGCATAAAACGTATAAAGCCTTTGTTATCATGGGGAAAGCAGAAGGAAGAAATGTTGAATGTGGGCACGCCGGCGTTATGGGAAAGCAGAAGGGGTTTGTGGATCCGTCCTAATCTGCTGGGCCTTATACCTTTTATAAAATGGAAGAACTAGTATCCATATTTACCCATTTCCCAACTTTATCCCAATCCTAAGTACACGTCTTTTGTTGCAGACAAGGAATAATTGTGACGTTACAAACCTCAGTCCCAGCAGCATGCATTATCAGGACGGCAATGTATTGCACATAACCAGGGGAAGAGGAGAAATCACAATTTTTACACCGCCCATCTCCCTTTCAGGGCCCAATACTTTGCAGAACAAAAGTCAATGTCTCAGCCCAAATCTTGTCTGACAACGCGTAGCAGCCCGTGCTATTTTGGGTTCTTTGTGGTGCCAATCTCCTATCTCTCCCGTGACATTTTTTCAAAGAAAGAGTAGATTTCCTAGAGACTCTGCCCTTTGCAACTTCCACAGTGTATTCTTGCACATAGAGTAAGGACCCTCCTCCTCACTCTTATGCCATTGCTCTCTGCAGTGACCTGAAAAAGGGAAAATTAAGACAGCGTATCAGGCTAAGAGCCCTATCTTTAGCTGGTGGAGTGAAAAGACGTTATACAAATGCTTAATTCTCAGTTACACATTTGGAATAAAAGGTGCAGAACCTGGGAAAATCCTGTCCACGAACTACGCTGTAAACAAGAACAAAAAATATTCAAATCGCTGAATAACATTTAATACAAATCTGTTGCCCAAATCAACCCTAGCACTTCCAGCTTGTAATATGTTCGATTTATAATAGTCTCGGAAGTTATTCACCAGCCCAACCCTTTAATCATCCTGTGTTCTGTTGAGCATTAATTTACAGCTTGTACAAAAACTTGCCTTCATGCTTTTAATGTCCCTCGTTTTAGATGGACTGGCTAACTGGCAGGCCACCAACTTCACATTAATTTGCTGCAGTGTCTTGAGTGTTATCTGGGCCCGCTTTTATTCGGGGTGAAGAGCTGAGTCGTTCTAAATAACGCAGGTCTAATTGGCGATGTTTTGCAGTTAATTTCCATAAAGAGCCTAGGAGACTGTCACCTCAGCTTGGGTCCACAAGGTGCCGGAGCTGGAGCCGTGTACCTCAGCCAGTCGTTAATCAGGAAACACACTTTCGGCTGCTACGCGAAGGCCAGAGGTCAAGGAGGAGGGGCCGACACCATATCTGCACCAGAGCGTTATAATTGCAGGAGTGTAAATTGCTGCAGAAAAAAATGCCCTGTCTCTGAAATTCAGTGAAAATGCATTGGGTGGCTCTGTCCAAAGGGTGTAATGAAGGACCAAGTGTCTCTTTGTGTAAGCAGAAAAGTAAGACTCGAGAAACTTATTTGGCACGCTTTGGATATAAACCAAAAAAGTGAAATTTCATGACTTGCTTTCCTTTCTGCACTCAAATAATTCACATAAGATGTCCAAAAGTAGCAAATCTTGTCAGAATTTCAATAAAACACTGCAACGTTTAGATGCAAGATCTACAATAAACCACAAATGTAAACCCAGTCCTCTGTGCTGGAGCTTCGATTGGAGCCTAAATACATCACTGAGAAGATCCACTTTCCTTTGGTATTCCATTTGTGCTGTACTATACCCTTGTTTGGGGGCAGATTCTTTCTCCTAATGTGGCGTGCTTGATCCCACAGCTGTGATTTTTCGGCTGCCACTTAGCATCCAGTGGTTCCAGGGCCATGAATAGAGGTGGTCTCAACAGATTCGAGGCCCCCTCATTTTATGGCTGCCTGCCTGTGGTCAACAGTCCTCTAGATCACAACAGGACCACAAAAGGGGAGGGGGGGGCATCTGAACTCGAGATCCCCATCTCATATATTACATAAATCTATGGAGATATATCATTACCTCCGCCAAGCGCGAAGCGGAGGTAATGTTTTTACCGGCGTTTGTCTGTTTGTCTGTCTGTCTGTCTGTCTGTTAGCAAGATAACTTGAAAATTTCTGAACGGATTTTGATGGAAATTTCAGGAAATGTTCTGTGACGGAGCGGCTCCATCACAAGTGCTGACGTGGCACACAAGCCGACGCGGCGCGGCCGACG
>OMNN01000631.1:1118-11385 GCA_900302755.1 Chromis chromis | reverse complement strand
ATAACATTGATCATATTGGTACTATGTGGTGTTCTGCTGGAAAACCTTGGATTTGAACATCCGTGTTGATGAGACTTAGACACCCAAATAAACATTGTCCCCGAACAAGCACACTCCCTCATGCAAATGGCAATCCCAAATGTCACTGCTACCCCCGCAGGAAAATGCACCCCATCACATGGCAAAAACATCAACCAATCAGGAACATCTTAAGGAACATGACAATGGCCCAAGATGTTGATTTGACTTCCAAACTTCCTAGACCCCATTCTGATCAAGCATCAACAGGATGCAGTGGAACAAGTTTGATTGACAGAGGCCACACTGCACAAGCCAGAGTACCCAAAGGATCCACTGCCAACATCCTGGTGTCAGACCCCATAGGACACACTGAGAGGTCCTCTTGTCCATGCCCAATGGTTCAGAGCATTTTTGAGCACATAAGGGGGACCAACACAATATTAGGCAGGTGGTCATGATGTTATGACTGATCAGTATACTGTATGTTACTGGGATGTGGTAACACTGTCCTAGTTGAAGCTGTATACATTATCGAATCCTGCAGCCTGATGACGTTAAAATAGGTCTTTTTGGCCGCAGTGAGCAAAGGAGTTTTTGGAGAATAAAGGGTTCCGAATTTCATGAAAAGAACATCTCTCCAATTGTTAAGCAGGGGGTGAATCGATCATGCTTTGGGCTTGTGTTGCAGCCTGTGGCCCAGAAAATGTTTCACTGGTTGCAGGGAGAAAAGATGCAGTTAAAACAGGGAAAATTCTCCAAGCAAACATCACATGGTCTGTAAAAAAAAAAAAAAAAAAAGTGAAAAGAAGACAGCTTCTGCAACAGGATAATGAGCCTGAACGCACCATCCTAAACAGGAGGCAGAAGCTAAAGGTTTTGCCATGGCGCCCACAGTCCTTTGACCTCATCATAATAGAAAATCTGTGGGTAGACCTCTAAAGAACAGTGCAGTAGACCAAGAATCTCACAAAACTAGAAACTATTTGCAAGAAAGAATGAGTGAAAAGTACCCAAACAAGAACTTAAAGACCCCTTTCCTTTTTTTAAACAGTAAAAATGGAAATAAAAAAGTACTCTTGTCTTAAAATGTTGAAAAGAATGTCCGTTTTATCTTTATGTTCCTACTTAACAATTCATAGTAACATAGAGATCTGACATGCCCAAACTTTGTTTCATGACACTGTACGTTGCAGATGTCTAAAAACACAACTTCTGAGCATCCTGATTTATTGTTCAACAATAAATGTTAAGCGCATCCTAATTCATTAAAGGAGATGACATCAAATTCCTTGTACCTAAACTTCAACCTTCACTTCAAATCATTTATTTTGGCTTCCTCAGACATCTTTGCTGTGTTTTTCAGGTTTTGTAAACATCAAAAAGATGGAAGTTTTCAGATGCATCACAAGTTGGATATCTGCTTTATCTCTTCAAAGCGCATAATTACCAAAGACTTGAGTCCAAGTTAAAATACAACAATTCAGCACAAAAGTAGAAGTGACTGCCGAGCTGTTGTGTCGGATGGCATTAGGTAGATATTGTATTCTGACTGCACACTCATTTGCATTACAGTCTGATTTCCATTCCTTTCATTTTTCCCGTTCTCTCAGTCAATCAGGCTGATTTGCACAGATCAGACAAGCAAGCCAAACGAGTAAAATTTGCTGTGAAGGACTCAGAAGGGACAGAAGTTTGGTTCCAGTAGAGAAGATTCTGAGAAAGTTACAGACGGTCTGCTGCGACACGAGCCTTCCCTCCGAAGAAATGAGAATCACAGCAGGTTAACTCCGTGTCAGCTCCGGCTCTTCTGTTCTGAGATTACTCAACGTATTATCTCTGTGTGCTGCTGCAAACAGGAAGGGAAAAAAAATCCCTCAGTCACCATCCTGAAGGGTCGTCTTCAGGCTGCGTTTAGTGGATAATTGTACACATTTTCTGAAAACGTGGGCTGAAATCCGAGCTGGGAACAGTTAATGATTGCAAGTCATATTATTTTCTGATCCTTCCAGTAATTAAGCCATTCTGCAGCAGCGATGTCCAGTGCAGAATTACACAGAGATCCATGAAACAAGTAGTTTATCTGTGCACTGTTGATCACAGTGGATACATGCATATAAAATTCAGTTGGAGTGTTTCCAGATTGGCTTGTTGTGGATTTGAACATAAAGCCCAATCTCCTATCCAAATATAAATCAGTCCTCTGTGAAGCTGCTCTTTGGCCAGCAATGGAAGTCATTTTTCTCCATTTTCTTTTATTTACTTACCTTTCCAATGATAAAGATTTTGAAGCAGGAACAATTTGCTACCATGTTTGTAGTTTTAGTTTGCCATCTGGAAAACAGCATCTTTATTCAATTTGTGAGGTTGTGTTTGTGGTTGTGATGGCAGCATTTAGACAGAAAGACGGTAAAACATGTGAGAGTTGACAGGTCCAATCCCTGCAAAGCCACTGTGTCCATCAAAGGCCATGTCTCTTGTTGAAATGGCTTTGAACGGGACACTGAACCAATAGGGGATTAAACTAGGGATCGACCAATATGGGATTTTTAGGGCCCATACTGACGCCAATTATTTGCACTCAAGAAAGACAGATGACCAATATTTGGACCTGATATACATTAGATGTAATGTTTTAACAGCATGTGATAGCAGAAAACCTGTCATTCATAACTAGGCTTCTTCATTATTAATAATAACTATAACTGAATATGTAAAATAGAAATAGGAGTGATTCAATTAGGACACTCCTCTGTTTATGGCAAAATCCCAAATATCGGCCATGATAATTGGCCAGGCCGATAATCGGTCTGTCCCTGCTTCAACCTCATGGATTGATACTTGACAGTGACGTTTTGTTCCTGTCCTGCACCTTCTTCCTGAACTTCCTCACTCTTCCTTTGTCTCTCAAAGCCTACTCTTACTATCTAATCTCCTTTATTGCAGGAGGCGACTATTTTCACCTGGCCCAGCTGCTGGAGTTGTGGAAAGAGAAGAACGCCGGCCACTGTTCCCGTCTCATCCTTGTCCTGGACACCGAGAACTCCCTCCCCTGGGTCAAAGACATCCGCAGGGTGGAGGGCGTCTACATAGCCGTGCAGGGGGCTGAGCTAGCGGCCATCAGGGTGGACCCCGAGGCCGGAGACACCCCGTTGCTCGGGGACTTCACTTCCGAATGGGTGGAGTTTAACTGCAACCCAGCCAGCGACACCCAGTGGTCTGAAAGGGGAAGGACTGTGATGGCCGCCTACGGCGTGTCCAAACGCTGGAGCGACTACACGCTTCACCTGCCCACCGGAAGTGACGTAGCCAAGCACTGGAAGACCCACTTCCCCAAGGCTACATATCCCATGGTGCACCTGTCCAACTGGTGCTGCGGCCTCAACTTGTTCTGGTTTTGTAGCATGTGTCTGCGCTGCTTCAGGAGGTGTAAACTGGCTTGGTTCCCTCCAGCTGTGTTGGACACTGGTCAGGGCATTAAACTGGTGCACTCATAGATGACATGGAAGGTTGTAATATATAATCTGACTCTAGTTTGTGTTATAGCAGCTAGAGTTTGGTAGGTACAAGGTGTTTACATTATGAATAGCTATTATTCTATACCTATTATATCTACTGTATATACATGAGGGATGATCAGAGCGTCATGTTGTCTCCTGACTCGTGACTGTTACTGCTCGCATATGTTGCACATACACTACAAACAGTATCGGAAATTTTTGATTACTCCTGTTGTATATACGCAAACATGGACACAAATGTAGAGTAAAACTGTAGAAATCTGGCCTTAAAGCAGCAAGAACTCCTTAAATTTAGGTTTGCATGATGTTTAATTGTTATGATGCCAGACATTGGGCTGATTATATAATAGAGGAACACTAGCCCAACATTAACCCAGAATGAAATTGAATAATTCTAGCAAATTCAGAGTAAATAAAGAGCACATATGTCGGATTAAAAACGAAAAAAAGACCAAAAGTTTTTTCATAGGGAAGCTGGGAAAAATGTGTTTATATATTTTTGAATATTTTTTTATCATTGTTTTATTGTCTCACAACAAAAAATACGATATCAAATGTTCTTTCAATTTCTTTGGGAAGGTTTTGTGCCATTTTATCTACAACATTAGTGCCTTAAAGATGGATCTTTAATGTGGATGCCTAATTCTTCCTATCTATCAACCATATACTATATCTATCCTTGCCTTGCCTCTTATTTACATTCAGAGGATTTCACAGGCATCCTTAACTTAAACTGTGAGTTTTCCGACAGAATGGACAAAAACTGACTGTTGTGAGGCTGAACTCGGTCACCCCTCTGGTTGTGGGAAAGTCAAACCACAAGGCCGACCTGCCAGTCTTTGTTGTGGGATCCTTTACTTATCACGTTCAAAGTATTCAAATATGCACATATTTCTGCACTGAACAAAGAAATATGCATTTGCTATGAGGCAGCATATCCAGACACTGGCCCTGTCTCATCTGGTTTATTTACGGAAATTAATTTGAGTTGAAAAAGTTGTTTGCTTTATATAAACACAGTAAAGTTTTCTTGTCTTTGCTGTAAAATCTCCCTCTTTTTTTTCTTTTTTTTTTTTTTGCACTGAATTTAAGAACTCATCTGCTGTTTTGTATCTCTTTTTGTCACACATTCCTAAATTCTGGAGTGAAATGCTGCCTTTCAAGAGTTTGTTTCCAAAAAGGTCGAGTTGCATTATTGGCTTGTATAATTCCATGTGCCTCAATTGTCTTAAAATATCACAATCAAACTTTGATAATAAACTGATAAAACAATGTGACATAAAGTTGAGTATGATTAAGTTCAAATAATAGGAGGGAAAACAATAGATGGGGAATTGGAATGTAAGACATGGTGCTATCAGCCAGGGTCATTTAACATGACTGGCTTAACACGCTGAGTAAATACGGATTCTGCTCTGTGGAAATGCTAGCATTGCCTGGCAAATATTAGGATTATGAGCTGAAGAAAAATGAGAAAGGGTAAAGGGAGAAGTGAAACAAGACATGACAGACTATCTCTGAGGGATTTGCTCGCTGAGCTTTCACCTCAGTTAGTCCCGGTGCCTGGCTGGACGTGTTTGAGGCGCTGCTGGGTATTTCGCTGGTTTCAGAGAGCAGAGCTGTGTCCTGGCTCATGCCTGAAGGGTGCTATTAGGCACAGGGCAAGGTTTGGGGAGACCTCGGAAAGATGAAAACTGACACTCGGAGCCACGTTTCACATCAGCATTCATCTATAGCATGCAACAAAGAGAGCAGAGGGAGAGAAATGGCATGAACCGGAGCAACCTTTCACCATTCTTAAGCTGCCTTTCTTATATGCTGTAAATATGAAACCATTTAGGAAATATGAGCAGTAAGTTGAGTAGTCACAGTGGCAATTAGTGAAGAAGATGCCTCTTGGGTGGCTGCTGCATCCTGGAAGCTGCGGTTTAAGCTAAGGTCAGGGATTCATGTAGATGGCGGGAATCATTTATGAGAATATTAGATTATGGGTCGGATTCATCTCCTAAACTGGATTAGGTAATAAAACAGCCAGCCGCCTCTGAGGCCCATGTGGATGTGCTGAGTCAGAGCTGCCGCTGCACACACTCTCCAGCACACACATCAACACAGATGCATGTGTGGATACAACCGTACACACCGATTCTTTACCGCCCCCCTCTCTGTTCCCGTTTCTGTGCAGCTGAGTCTCTCATCTGTGGATAATTACTGCCTGTCATGGGGTGTTACCTTCTAATGCAGGCAAAGTGATATGCCTGACGCTTGCCTGCAATTTATTTGGAGAAATAAGAGTGCTCTTATTGCCCAAGTTGAATCTTAGCACAGTGACTGTAGAAACAAATACAGCAGCTGTTCCTCTGTCACTGGTTATTTAAAGCTTTCTGAAAGCACCGTGGGGGGCAATATTATGCCTTTTTCTTGAATTTTATCTGCCTTAAACCACATTGTGAGCCAGTCGTTTGGTATTTAGGCATTTGTCTGTCCATTATTATCTTGAAAGGCGTCTCTGCGGGGAAGATGAGTTTGATTTTAAAGCTAAAATGAGCTAAGAACACAGGGTTCCTCCATCAATTCTATAATTCTGTGGTATCCAGCAGGCTAAATGCACTACAACAGTATGCAGTATTCAACAGAGGTGAGTAGATACCTGTGCAATATCACTTAATTGCATTATCTCTAACTTGACAAATAGAGTATTTTATCTTACGAAAAATCCAAAAACAAGTACTTTATTCAGACTGTACTGAAACTACAGGCCCCAAAATAGAAAATTAGTGCAATGAAAGTGAATACACCATTGGCATACAAGTTAGAAAACCTGCAATAATTAAAACAATAGTGAGTGCAGCTGTAATTTCCATTTAGTCCAACTGTATGGATAACATGACCTGTGGACCACTGACGTTTGCCCTATGAGCTGTGTCTATCTGCATGTCTTCATCATGGCTCTCACTGAAAAATGTGATTGTGAGACTTCACAAAGATGGAAAATGATACAGGAGGATTAGTTTACAGCTAGAAATCAGTCAAAAAAACTGTTGCAGCAGTAATCAGGAGGTATAGAATCAACCACAGTACCACTAATTGGAACCACAGTGGTCATCTACCTAAAATGAAGCCATGGACAGTGCCTTACTTTCACTATCTAGCTCAGACAGACAGGCAAGTGCTTCATGCCAGAACCAGGTCAGGACTACCACAGTGGATCGACAGTGAAGAACATAGATAGTAGCGTGATGATATGGGGCTGCATGAGAAAAGTGTTGGGGGAGATGACATTTATAGATGCATGCCTGTGGATATGCCAAAGTGCTGGCTGACAAGATGACTTGGCAGAGGAGGGACATTAATGCAAATATTACTTTCACAATCTAGCTCTTAAAAACAGGCAGACCAAACAAGACCAGAACCAGGCCAGAAGTACCAAAGTGAATGCATATTCCCGACAGTGAAGAACATTAATGTTTCATGTGATGATATGGGGCTGCATGAGAAACGTGTTCGGGAGATGACATTTATAGATGCATGCCTGTGGATATGCCAGTGCTGGCTGACAAGATGACTTGGCAGTGGAAGAATATGTCAGCATTATAGCAATTCAAAGCACAGTGCCAAAAACCCACAAGAATTTCGAAAGAAGAAAAAAAGAGAAAACTTTGACCTGGCCAAGTAAGTTGCCTGACTTGAATCCAATAGAACGGCTTTGGGATATTTTAAAGGGAAAGGTCAAGCAACAAAACTCCTCAAGCAAAGAGCAGCTGAAAAAAACAGTCTCTGAAGAATTGCAGAACATCTCTCCTGAAATTTTGAGAGGATTGAGTCTGTCATCAGAAATAAAGGTGGCATACAAAGTGTTGAAAAAAGAAAAAGTTCCGACTGTGCCTTTTTAACACAGTAAATCTAAACTGTTAGTTTTTAATTATACACTAGAGCAAACACCCTACTGTTTAACTTAGAAATAATGCAATTCCTGTAGGATGATACAACTCACTTCTGCTGTTTACTTTATATACATATTTACAGAATGTCCTTTATTCTCGTTTCCTGGGAACAGGAAGAGTAATTGGAGTAAAGATCACAGATTCAGCAGCATCCCTGTTCCCACTTTTTTTTTCTTTTTAAAAGGCCTGCTTGCTGTGACTCGCAGTATGTCCGACATTGAAATGTCAAAGCCATTATCTCAAATTACAAGGGCGTTTAGTGGCCGTTTAAGCGTGCGACACTCCCCACAATGCAGATAGTCATTTGGAGGAGGCTGCCCAAATCTCCCTGCTCCCTGGGAGCTCTTTCAACAATGTACTTTCTCTGAAAACCATATGGCCATTTTAATATCATAGTTTGTATCAGATGCTACATTAATTGGCTGGAACCCAACTGGCAGCTGGCAGTAACTTTATATTTACCACACTGATATAACAGCGGTATCAATCTTCTTATGTGCCTTGGCAAGAAACTGAATAAACATAATTCAAAACATTTTTTTGTTGTTGTCCGGAGCAAATGATCAAGCTTTTCCAGAGAAGTGAGGAGTCAAAAACTGCTTCTACCGCAAGGCAAACATTTTTTTGATCCCCTTTACATTCACTGTCAAGATAAGAATGTCAGCTGAAAATGTATAGATTTTCAAATTCAAGGCAGAGATGTGAAGAGATTATTCATGGTACAGGGATTGGAGTTACTCTGGGCGAGGATTTACGAGCTGATGCAGAAGGGGAGGAGTGGGTGAGGGGGGAGTGAGGCAGACCTTGTAGCCTCGGTTATTACACATATGCCTTTTTGTAAAGTGAAGGTCAAGATTATGGGAGGATAAAGGAATTAAGTGTGTTTTGTGTGGGCAGGCGCTTGGGCCGCCTTGTCCCATTGTAGTCTTGGCCCCATTTTCACATACACCCCCCTACACTGTCTTATCTGGATCAGAAAAGGAAAAAAAATGGATGTAAATGCATGCTGCACACAGTGGAATCAGAATGAGATCAAAATCCCTGATGTGGAAGAAGGAAAAGGCCATACGAGGTGCAAAGGGAGGCTTTTTCCGATCAGAATGGATTGCTAATTTCGAACTCATCCTTAATCAAACTGTACTGCTCTGGATATTGGCTCTTGTAAGCAGCCAAATATACTTAGTATGAGCCAGATGATGCCGATACGCTTGATTCAATTAAAAGTGTAAATCGGAGGCTAACAAGACTGTCAGCACTCTGTGTGGGATCGGAGGTTCGGTAATTAGCTTTGTTGTCACAGTCGGCTTGAGATGGGACGGGGCGAGGCTGAGCTAGGCTAGTGAAACAGATGAGCTTCCTATTCCGATCTCACATCTGGGAGCCCAGATGTCTTCCAAAGTCAGCCAAAGTTTAACCCTGTAGGATTGCTCCACGCACATTAATCTGCGAGAGAGAGCAGCCATCACATACTTTTTATTAATATTTCTGCAAAAGATTTATGCAGGGACTTAATTTGAGATACTTAGATGGAATGTCCATCATCCTGAACAGAAGCGAGTGGTGTAATCTCATTTGCACATGCTATTTTGAAGATTAAACTGTGCTAAGAGGATATCTTCAGTTAAAAAAAGTGCTGCACAAAGAAGTTGCCAATATAAAAACAAATATGTTCATTCACTGTCTTAGATAAGATTTGCATGACAAGATTGTTCAAGTTCTGTGCACAGAACTTCACAAAACTGCAAATTGATATTTTTAGGTTTTAGACCTGTTTAGACACACAATACGTAACATTGCTGGCTTCATTAATCTGGTAAAGTGATGAAATTTTCTTTTCATTTAGATTTAGGTCACTTTTATGTTGATGTACCTCAGTGTACCTACCAACAACAATAATGGAGAGATATCTATGGTAAAATTTACCATAGATGGGGCTACATCAAGGGTCAAGAAGCTATAAATGAACAAAAAGGTAAACCTAAACTAATAGCAAGCTTATTAAAGTGTCCAAATAACTGGTAATAACTCACAATCAGTATTTACTACTATTAAGTTTACTATTTGTCGACGACTCCATAATGATCATTTTAACACTTTCATTATCACAAAGACAATAGAATTCACAGGTACCATGTTGTTCTTCTGCTAGTACAACTGCATGTAGCTCTTACTTGTGCCTGTTATAAGTAATATGCAAATATTGCTGGTTCCAACTTAATAAGAAGTATTAAGTTCGACTTTAACAGAAAAGTGACCAGGATGCTCATCCAGACACGTTCAAATGCAGTCAGATTCATAGAAAGGACTGCATGTCTTAAAAAGGCAAATTAAACCAATATGCCAATGAGTTTTAAAGGCTCTGTTAGTCAATTTTATTACATTTAGACAGGGCAAGGCTTTGCCATTTCCCCCGGCTGCAGCCTGAGACTCCAGCTACATATTTACTATACGGATGTGACAGTGGTTATCAATCTCCTCATCTAATTGTTGGCAAGAAGGAGAATTTCCTAAAATGTTTTTTCCTCTAGCGCTTTTATGTTTGATGAAAGTAATGATTTTAAAGAAAAAAGTTTTTGAATAGATTTATCCGTAGAGATGAGGTTATCTCTACGGTACAGACTGGCACGATGTGATCAATACTGATGAACTCACTGACTTTTAAGCACGTATACACACAGACATATTTTAAAATCAAAGAATATATTTCACCCAAGCAGTACTACTCTCTCTCTCTCTCTCTCTCTATATATATATATATATATATATATATACAGTATATAGATATAT
>OMNN01000630.1:18513-38542 GCA_900302755.1 Chromis chromis | reverse complement strand
GTCCCTCCCACCTCCCTGTTCCCCCTCCCAAAAATCCCTTAACATATCCATCAGTCTGCTCGACTCATTCTAAACATTTAATTTATGATATGAGGCAGTTTACCAAACACCCTGTCACATCCAGACTGCCGGCTACTGAGGTGAAAAGGGCAGTCTGACTAATGGGACCAAAACGGTCATTTTCAACAAAGCCTGTCTTTACAGCTCTGTCTGCTAAGTGAAATTATCATTTTCCTAACGTAAGTACTAGTTTGTGAATCAAGGTTTTGCAGGCAGCCTCAGTCCACGGCAGACACTGTTTCAGACACATATGCATCGGGGACAGTTCTGTCCTATTTTGGACGTGTTTTCAGCTTCTTCCTCTGAGGTCCATGCTTCACTGCATGCTGCCTGCTCTCTCTGCATGACTTCCTCTTCTTGTGTAGCTAATGCATGTTTTATTTCTGCGCCACAATGCCGTTTGTCCCTTTAGATGGAACTGTTTGGATCCTTAGAGGTGACCTCTGCTGCCTGAGCTGTGACTTCTGCTTCTTCTCCTGTTACACTCATAGAGCACCAACTTTGTTTCCCTTACAGAAGTTTCCCTGATAAATGTTGATGTGACCCACAGTTTCGTATTCATTTGTGGAGGCTGGAGCAGTAGAGCTGTACTTTAACAGTCTCTTAGTGGCCACACAGGGTTTGTGTGCAGTGTGTGTGTGTGTGCAGTGTGTGTGTGTGCACATTTGATGTTTCTGACCTCAGGCAAAACAGTGTCTGTCTCTTCTTCCTCTCATCTTCTCTTGCTTCATTTGTTCCCGCTCTCTGTCTCTACCCGCCCACCCCCTGAACAGGCTCGCAGGGAGCTCAGGAGACTGAAGGAGGAGGCCAGGCGAAAGCATGCTGTCGCTGTGATTTGGGCCTTCTGGCAGGGACTGAAGGTACCTACCAGCCCCACGGCGCAGCCATCACCAAGTCTACCACCCACTCAACACCCCTGACCCTCCTCATCCTCCTCAGCCATCTTTGCTATCATCTTCAAGAAGCCAGGCTCCGCCCTATGTTCTGATCTGGCTTTTTCCTTTCTAGCAGTATTTCAGATAGTTTGGCACCTTGTATGCAGGGATCTGAAGGGTTAGACTTGTAGGCATAAGTTTTTATGTGGTTATCAGTTGGTTACTAAATCAGCTTTTGTTGCAAACTTACTTACATACATATGTCCAGTGATAAGCATATGATAATCAGCACTAAAATACAAAAACTCCATTGTAGGTTAAACTACCATGACATGAGGCAAACAGATTTTACTATTCCGAATAGTTATTTTAGAGCCAATTTACCTTTTCTCTTTGTGATTTTTTTTTTTTTTTTAATTCCAAGTTCCCTTCACAGAAAAGACTTTGTGGGACCTGCAGGCCATTTACCCCTGTGTCACCTCAGAGAAACATGTTTATCACAATAGCTGTGATTTGACCTTAAACAGTCAGTCTGCTCAAACACTGCCACTTATTACCAGTCATGCGAGTAGTTTTGTTTTTCTTTGCACAAGACTTCTAACGCCCCTCCAGTACAATGGAGAAGCATGGAATTTTATTTTATTTTATTTCAAACAATGCAACCAGGCTAAGGCTGCTCCAGCAATAATAATCCAGATACCTCGCATCTACAGTTTTCACCATAATGTTTATTTGGCAGGAAATAGTTTGCAAAAGCAAGGCAAGTGTTAAAACAAAAATGTTTAAGGTTAAACTTCCTCATAATTTAAACAGTTTTAGCGACAGTTTAGATGATTGTTAAGAAGCAGGTGCTTTTTTCCCCTCTTTAGGGATTTTGTTGCTGAGGATTTAAAGCATCTCTGTCTGACTGACATTGCAAAGGCTGTCTGTCTCTCTGATCTGATCTTTTTTTAATGTCTTTCTCTGTCTGCATCATCGGCATCTGTTCGACTAACCCATAAACAAGCTCTGTTTGCGTGTCCAACAGTGTTCGTTTTACTTGTTGTTGCTTCCTCTTTAGGTGTGTGTCCTAGTTTTTTGGGTGATTGTTTTGTGTTATGTCCACGCATTTTTTTTACAGTGTTAATGTCTTCATCATGTTAATAGACCACCTCATGCCTCACGTTGCACACTGCACCTGTTTACACATCAATTTGTGCAATTAAGGTCAGCATGAAGGTTGTTTGTCATAACCGTCATTGCCTTTCCAGTAATTAATTTGAAGCAATTGTTGTAATTCTGATTAATTCCAGCAGATTGGCGTTTGTGCGTTCCAGTTGTCGTTGTCTGTGACTAACCAAATGTCGACTGTTATTTGAGTGTGCTGTTTGTGGGATGCTGTCATCCTCCTGTCAGTGTGTTCCTTATCTTTCCTGCTATACATCAAACTAAGAGGGGGCAAGTCGTGATTGACAGTTTATTTTCTTCTTGTGCTGTAACAGGTCCGCAGAGAGTACAGAAAATTCTTCAGGGCAAATGCAGGCAAGAAGATCTACGACTTCACCATCCAGAGAATCGTAAGTTGGAGCCGAATGTGCATATTTTTGATGCTTCATTATAATGTAAAGATATCTAACTGGATTTTCCATGTGTGTCCAGATGCAGAAATACTTCCTGGGCCTGAAGAGCTCTTTGCCCTCCATGTCTCCCATAGACAAGAACTGGCCCGCCAGGCCTTACCGCTTCCTAGAGGGAGTCCACACAGAGCTGCGGAGAATCTTCCATCTCTGGAGGGTCGGTCACAAATAACTCCTTTACAATCAGTCATATTTGATTCTGTCAAACTGGGTCATTCCATCTCAAATTGTCAGGGGATTTCTGCTCGGCCATCTCTAATTTGCTTGGAACTTTTTTTTTTATCATAAACTATGGATAATTTAAAAAGGGATCAGTCAAAATTTAGATTGATATATCAAGTACTTTCCAAGATAACTTCTTTTTTAAATTGCCTGTCGACCCACTTTTAGCATGTTTTTTTCCCACCTTGAAAGCAGAGGCTATGTTTGAACGACAAAATCTCAAGAACTGTTAAAGATAAAAGCCTGAGATTTTCACTGTCATTTCTCATCATGTCATTGATTCAGAACCTATAGTATTGGACAGGCAGACTAAATGGTATTTGATTATGGGTGAGTTGAAATTGAAGCCATCATAAAGAGTCCCATCTTTGAGCACAAAATAACAAAAATAAAATGGTAATGCAGAAGTCAGCTAGTGATAGTTCATGAACTACAAGTAGTTGCATGTCACAATAATACAAAACAAAACCTATTGAATACTTTTCAAAATAAAATACTTGGTCACAGAAATTAATACTGTGTTAATATGTGAATACTGCGCACTTTTTCCCAACTCCTCCATCCTGTCAATATTTTACATGTTAAATACAGAGAAAGAGATAAGTATTGCATCACAGATTACAATAAAAAACTAAAAATAGTAACTATGGGATAGATGATACGAAATGTTTTATATTTATTGACAGTGGTTCTTTTTTTTTTTTAGTGCAAGAAATACAGGGGCCAATTCACAGAAGAGAGGAAGGCTGTTTATGAGGAGAAACTGGAGGCCAGTGAGATCTTCAAGGATAAAAAGGCTCTTTACCCAAGCAGGTATTTGAACTTCACTGGTTAGCCAAACTCTACTTCCCTTACAAGATTAAACTATCAAACTTCTCGTGTTCAATGTGCTGTGAATGTCTTTAACTCCATCTTTCGTCTTAGTGTGAGCCAGCCATTTAAAGGAGACTACCTGGAGATCAGCAAAAACCCCAAATATCAGAAACTCAACAACGCCGTGGATGAGAAGGTTCTGCTGGCCGATGTGGTCAATAAGATTAACAGAGCTAATGGGAAGGTGAGGAAGACCACACACTCTACAATATTTACCATCTATTTAGTTTGTGTCTGAAAATAGCAAAATATAAGCTGTGATGTTGTGCTGAGATCGACTTCACTCCACACTGACGTGGTGGAGCACAACAGGTATTAAGCTGTTTTGATGTATAATTCACCTCGCTGCACAGCTATCTGCTGCTTTCTGACATCTTAACAACTGGCGGTATTTTTGTTCGAGCGGATAGCAGACATTTCTGGACAGGTGCATTATGTTTTACATTTTAACCCCGCTCCAGTTACAAGCTCGGAGACGTTTAAAAATGCATCTAAAAACCCGCTTTGATCTGTGCGCCTGCTTTTGATTTCTAATGTCGACATGTTCCACAATGTTAGAGGGACATCACGGTTCTTGCTCTTGTTCGCAGGGTACGGCCCGAATCTTCCTGCTTACTAAGAAGAGCGTCGTCCTGGCTGATCAAAAAACGGGCCAGGTGAAGGCCAGCGTCCCTCTGCTGGACGTCGCCAGCGTGTCAGTGAGCACACAGAGCGATGGCTTCTTTGCTCTGAAACTCAAAGAGGTGAGAGGAGAATTTTTTTTTGTGGAATTATTATTCAGCTCTAGTCTGGTTTGTTTAATCTAAATTTATTACAGGCATCAAAGTGGTATTGATTTTCTCATTTAGCTCAGCAAGACTAGAAAAACATAAATGTCCCAAACTACTGAATTAGTGCCATGAAGCCTGCTTAGACAATAAAGTTTATTTGAAGGTCAGTGGATACATATATTCATCTTCTTTTTTGCTGCAGGGGTCTGCTTCAGCTGTCAAAGGAGACTTCTTACTCAGCAGTGAGCACCTGATCGAAATCATCACCAAGCTTCACCGCTTCGGCGTCACGGCTGCAGACAGGGAGCAGCTCAACATCGACATCTCAGACGAGTAAGATCAAGTTAAATCTAAATCTTCTAGTGATGCGTTCCTCCACATGGATGATGTTTTCTGACGTGGTTAACGTTTTCTCGTTCGGCAGGTTTCTCGTGCAGTTTAAGCAGGACAAAGTGTGTGTGAAATTCATCCAGGGAGGCCCGAAGAACGGCAGCGGCGTGTCCTGCAAGCGTAAGAACAACCGCCTGCTGGAGGTGTCGGTACCCACGACAGCGTAGTGCAGCCTCTTCTCTGCTTCCACTGCTGTTCATGAAATGCTCAGTCCGGGGGTGACTACACACAACAAAACCACCACCCACTCCAAAAACTCTGAACTCGAGAACCATCGCACCAGTGCCCACTCTGAGCCCAAAAATGTGCAGTTATTCGGCTTGTTGTGTAATTTTCCTTCCTATCTCCTCTTGTCAGATTTACTATGGCACCACTATAGATGTAACCTTGTGCCACTTTTTTTTTTGGCGGAGAAAGCCCTGATCGGGGGTTGCATGCCACAGAAATGTGGTGAGATATTTTACTGGTGTTTCGTAAAGTAAAAGAGTTGAAGACGGTTAAAAATCTTGTCGGTGCACAAGTGACTTCTGTACACCAGTGGTGATGTTGAGAGTGATAGTTCTGCCTGTGTGGTCAATTTTAGTGTTCAGAGAAAACGTCATTACAAGAACCTTGTGACAAGCTTCAGTGTCGACAGTCGACTTTCTGGGCTTGGCCTGTCAGATTCTGTTCTCTGACGGACTTGAATACTGCACTTGCTTTCGCCTCTGTGTAACGTAAAGAGGATGACCTAAAAATTAATTTGATTGTATGTTGTATTATTATCTATATATATTTTTCTCTCTGACAGACAGCACAGCGGGTAGTTGAGAAGTCAAATATAATTTGCTAGATTATTTTAAAACCACGTTTGTATCCATTCCTATGTGCCATTGAACACGTCCCGTGACTTGTCGCGTGTCAGTGTATGAATACAAACCACATACAGAACCATGCAGGTGATGGATCCCATTTATTTACAGTTATTGATAATATCAATGCCAAAAATAGTCTTTCAATAGGGAACCTTTCAACCTGTGGAGGTAATATTTCTTGTATGTTTTGATAGCGCTGCACATGTGATCAATTGCCATTTTCCTCTACACAGTACAGTTTGTAATCTTTTCAAAGCTTTATTCCATCTGCAAAGAGTTCTTGTAAACTGAATTCATATCGTAGATTGCCATGCATGAATTAACGAAGACCTCTTATCATTATGTGGGACTGCACTGGAGTTTATCCAGCCACAGGACACTAAGGTACCCACATCAGTTCCATAGTCTTCACCAGATTCAAAGCTTTCTCTGGCACAAAGTGAAACCCTTGAAAGTGATATTTTTTTGTGCAATACGTAAAATGTTTTGTCGCTATTATTCTCTTTCCGGCAAAACAGTAGTGAGAACCCATAGTATTTCCCTTGCTGTACGATAAGCTGTACATAAGCTCGATAGGCTGTAGCCCTGACATGGACAAAGGGGTTGTTTAGTATCCTAATTTTAATTGCTGTGTTTGTGAAAATAGCTGTTTCTGCCACTGCAGCTTGAGCTAATGTAGTGCTTGACCCACTCTGACTTAATGTGTATTTTTTCAAGGGGAAAGACCAAATATTTAAGTGCACATGACCATAGATTCTCGATGTTTCTGAAGAAATTGACCAGTTTCAGCTTTTGTAGTATACTCGTGTAAAAACGTTGGTATTCACATATTTACACGCAAGCCAAATTTGAGTATCAAAGAAGTAAGAGTGCTATATTTTCAGGCATGTCGACTACGATAACATGTATTTGGATGCACTGGTAGAGGGTTTTGTACTTCTGGTGACTCTGTGAGAGAACAACAGCCAAACTTGGTCTAGTCATGTTTTCGCAATCTGGGGTATCTTGGTTTGTACGGTGATTTTTGTATGTTTTTTAATGTCACACGCGACACAGGGAGAAATCAGTTGTTGTCCCGCGCTTGGGAGCGATTGAGCTGAATGCTAGTTTTGATGTATTTTTCTTCCTCTGCTGCACGCTTTCTGTGCAGTTTTTTTTTTTTTTTTTGCTAGTGTAATGCCTTCCTCCCCACTCTCTCTCTCCGTTTTGTATTTTGAACAATGGCTAGATCTGCAAAATGATGTCTGCATTCTTGTGTGCCTAATGTTAACCTGTGCTAAGAGACAGAACATGGAAAATGTTTCAGTAGAACTCAGTGTATCATTTACAAGTAATCTTTTTTAAATTAAATAAAAGTCAGTAATAAATAAATAAATGCTGTGTGAGCTTCTGTGATACTATTTGCGTTCTCATTTTGTATATCTGTGGTCATTTATTACAATTTCTGCAAATCATCCACACTTTTACATGAATAAAACTGACTCTAAATCAACAATTAAGGATGCACAGTGACTCTGTCCTTACATTCTCCTCATTGTAACCCATGAAGTGCAGGCACCAGTTAGTCATCAGGACATCACACTATTAAATCTCACATTCCATTAAAGGGCCTTGGTCGCTGTTTATCAGCAGTATCAACTGAGGTTTGGCACGGCCTGGGAGTCTTACGGGGGTTAGTAGCATTGGGGGCCGGACAGCCAAGCCTTGTATTCAAGCAGCTGGCCAGATGTTTTCCATCACATCTGGGGAGAGCTGTCCTAGGGTTAAATTCCGCGGCTTTGGGAGAGCTGCCGGCAACAGGTCTCTAGGGAGCAGCCCTCAGATTGAACACAGAGTGGTAAAAATAGCATACCATTTTGGGCTGCCCAGTACCCGGTTCCCACCACTCTGCAGGCTGGGAAAGGGAGGCGGAGTCGCAGCCTCCCAGTGGAGATTTCAACTCTCGGCGGGATTGCAGAGGAATTGGACAATGCACAGTCCCATCTCCTGGAAAAGCCTATAGCTTTCAGAATGGGATGCAAATCTGCATCAAACCAGCACAGCAAAGACACATGTCACATGTTGAGTGGGTTCTGAAGAAGCCCTTGTTCTAACAGAGGATCCTCAGAGAAATAAGGACTAGTGTAATAGTAATACTTTCCCATTATCTTGCCCCATCTTTAACCAACATTAAATCTGCTTTTGTGGTTTGGAAGTTGCAACTGCTACTAAAACTATCTACTTATAAAATACATTAATATTAACATACTGGAAGGTAAACACACTCGAATCAGTGAGTGGGAGAAAATCCATGTACAGTAGGTGATGCTACTTGAGTGATTGGGTAGTCTCTGGCGACATCCGCTGGATATAAGATGACATTGCCAAAAAGAAGAAGGAAAAAAAAACACTGGCTTGTTACTGATCTACTGTATAAAGCCATAATAAATAAATTATCACACTTTGGAAAACATTATTTACAACCTTTTATGAGGTATTCCTTCTTAAAAGTTGATAAAAATGATATTTTTATGACTAGATTTGATGTTTCTTTGTATATTATTTGTGCTTTACCATTTACAAATCACATAGAGCAATTTCTTTCATCGGAGAACTGACTCAGTAATTTGTTTTTAAGATAATTTTTTATCTTGCATGGTATGACTCATTGTATTTTACAAGCAAAAGCAAATTTTAAAACTAATTCTAGTAAGTTGATATATAGTATTGTTTCAACTTTAAATACTACCCAAACTGTACATTTTTGTCCCGAATATAGCAACACTGTTAATGTTAAATACACACTTCAGTTGCCACACAGTTAACCCCTTGTATGTTGCATACCGGCAAAACAGAAGAGGGAGCCAGCTGACTCTGTGAACTTTATGGGTATCTCACATCCTGCTGCAGTGGACTGCAGTGCTGCTGGCAATAAAGGCAATGAATAAAAAATGTAAGTGTACCGTAAGTATGAGATTTACTTTGAAAGAAAATTGCTCAGCGCTGCTCAGGTTGTTGTACCAGCATCCCTCTGGAGCCCCATAATCATTCTGTCTACAACACTGCAAAGTTTGTGCAAAGATAATAACATAGCATAAAACCTGACACATGATTGAATGTATCCAAAAGTGTGCTGCAGCGTCTGATCCACCAACACCTCCTCATTCTGCTGGCAGCGTTTGCACACACTTGTGTGATGCATCCAATTTGGCTCTCAGGGAAATCATCCTTGTCTAGTAATTGGTGGAGAAAATGGTTATTGGTTTGACACAGGTGAAGTCTCTCTTGTTTTCTCACTCTCTCTCTCACACACAGACACACAGTGGTTACTCACTCATGACTGTCATTGCCTGAGGATAAACGTTGTCTAAAAAATGGTTTGTGCTTCGATGCTAAGATGGAGTTCACCTGATGACAGCAGTCAAGACAAATGGGAGCCTGGAGGAATGTTGATGCTGCTGATGGTTTGTGCTCTTTTTCAGTGTCTTTGTACAGTCGATGTCTGCAGATTGACTCATAAATGGTGTCTGGAGGGCATGTGGTCCTATTCTTCCTAACATCAGTAATCATTGATTAATGCACAGCTTGTTCTCTTCATGTCATAAAGCAAAGTGTACTTTTCACATTAGAACTTGTAAAGTAAGGCACAGATTTTTACATTTTTGAAAATTATTATTGGTATTAAATTATGTTACACTGAATAAAAATGTAATTTGACTTTTTTTTTTATCATACAGATTTCCTTATGCTTTCTTGACTGTTACAGCTGCAATATAACTAATGTAAAATAACATTGCAAACCTGTTACTCTGAGAGAAATAAGAGTTTCCATTTCCATCATATTATGTAAAATTACTATATTTTTATGATTTTTCTAATTTTTGTCATTTTTCAGTACTCGTTGGTGCTATAGTTGGTAGCCAGCTGCTGATATTTTTATTTTCTATTTTCTAAATTTTATTTTTGTAAGTTTATTTAATTATTTTTAACCAGATGTTCAGGCTCAGATCTTGTGGATGGATTTTTAGCGGTCTTTGCTTGAAAATTCAAAGAGGCCATAGCTGGGATTTGGGGGTGTAGTTGTGTAGCTGTATAACACAGACACTAGAGGCCAGTCAAATCCAACTTCTGAAGCCAACATTACCTTCCCTAAAGGATCACTTAATTCTGAGTCTGGAAGTTTGGGATCTTCAAAGTTGGTTTGAAATTCATCTGGAGTTACTGTCAGGGAAACTAGTTCTTGAGCCCAAATATGCAAAGGTGCAGTTTTATTGACAGCTGGATCACAACCAACACCTTTTGAGGTAAATCCATTCCCATATGTGAGCTAATTTCATTTACAAATGGCTTGTTTTCTTTGATTAATAATAACAGAGTGGTGATACAATGGATAGACAGATAAAACATGCAGGTTACTAAGAAATCATCGCATACTGATTCACATGGTTCACATACTGTAGTTATACACAATGAAATACAGCAAAGAAAATGTAGTTTGTCATACTGTGAGCAATAACAAAAGGCTGTTCAAAGACTAATAAAGCCAGAACATATGGCATTTAGTTTTATTTTAAAATTGGATCTGTCATTTCAACCATAAAACCTATTAAGTGCAGAACTTCCTGTTCATGCAATTAAACTTACTAAACGCTGAAGTGAGCTTAACAAGGTTCCACATTAACAGCAGGCTTGTGATTATCAATTAAAAGTCTGCAGAGAACTTTGCCAATTATGCACCCGACATTGCTCACAGACTAATCATAGAGTGGAAACGATGAAAACATTGTGGAGCACAATGTATAACAAAATCACACTCAATGAGTCTGTTGCTTCAGCAAAACCAAGGTTTCCTAACACACCTGCCTCAACCAATCATACGAGTGCTGATCAGGGTTTCAGCTTCGCACTCTACACTTGCCTTTATTTGATGCAGGATTAACACATCAGTCCTGGAACTGCTTACAAAGAGCTTAATTAGCTGCATGGGAATGAAGGATTCTAGTTAAACCACATTTAACAAACAGGCCCTGCTAAAATGACTCACTAATCATTACTATCATTATGTGATGTGGGATTGCATTTAAATCAATAGATCTCACGGTTATATAATAATAAATTAACATTTCACACCACTAGAGGAGGCTTTCATGTTGCCCTGTTTGACCTGCTTCTCTGCTCAAACCAATGAACGCCTCCTTGAAGAAAAACCAGCTGCTACCTGGATATTGTTGCTTCCTCTTTAGTTCAACAGTGCAAACACACAGCTACAAACAGTGACTGCAGTTTGCTCTGTAGAGTCACAAAGTAGACCCAAATAGCATTAAACTGAAAAAGCTAACACTTTTATTTCCCTGAACAATTACCACGGGCTTTTCCAAGCCCTGAATTTACAGCCACCAAGAGTCAATAAGATCAAAGTTCAGTGTGAACTAATGAATCTCTAAATTCAACATGCAACGCCCCTCCTCCATTTCTCCTTCGTCCAACCTTTCTTCCTTTTTTGCACCATTAATTTACTGTTGCATATTATTAGAGATGAAATCTTCATAAGTAGCTCCCTTTCTGCAATATTTCACCATGAGATATTTCCATATTGTGCCTTTACTGTTGTAATTTAATTAGCATATTGTCTGTCTCTTGGAATTACTTCTCTAGAGATGAATAACATCAGAGGCATTTCTCTGACTGTGCTCTCTAGTCAAGTCGTTTACAGCATGCTTGGCGCGCTTGTAGACAGCATGATGCTAATTTCTCAGAACTTTGAGTGACACTGTGCAAACACCGGCTCAATAACTTGACAGTGTGTGAAGTTTTGAAAAGATCAGTGATTTTCCAATTGACACACATCACTGTATATGTATTTTTCTATGAACAAAAATAGCAACCTAATTAGTGTTGTTGTTTTTTTCAAGTCAGCACCGATACATTGCCCCTGTGTGCTGGCTGTCGGTTAACCATATTGACTGTATTGAGCTGTCACAGCGTCAAGCCTGATTTCATTATTGAGTGAGGGAGTTTAGGATGTAGATGTCAACACACTGGCCGCCAGCCTGCTGATTTACTTTAGCATAAATCCATGCTGTGATTTAAATGAAAGCAGCCCTCAACACACGGAAACAGACTATCTGTCACTTGAGCAGAATTAATTTCTTTACCTTTTATGTAATAAGTCTAATGTCTAGTTTTGGAGGTCATTCCTTTTGTGTTGCTCTCTGATTCTTACCACATAATCTTTCAAGTAACTTCCCTTTATGAAGAACCTGCACTGCAGTGACTGATGTTGGCCTGAGGACCAGACACAGCAAACAAGAATACAGAAAATGAGGTAAAAGTTAAAGCAGACAGGGAGGGACAGCCGCAGACACAAAGTATCATGTTACTGCCCCTGGCAGTGTGTCAGCCAGTCTAGAGGGAGGGACAGAGGCTGGAAGAGACCTGATTAATGAGTGTTACTGGGTGGTGGAGAGTTTGTGTCCTCACTCACCCCCTGTGTCACCAGCACACTCAATGGCTTCATCAATTTGTAGCCATTATCACGTCAATAGACAAGAATGGATGGAGGAGGGGAGCTAAGGATTGAGGGGGAAAACGGGCTTCTGCTGCACCATCCACAGATGGTGCAGCAGAACCATCCACAGATGGATAGCTGAACACGGGTGAAGCAAGAAGTAATCACTTTATTTAGCTCCTAAACCGACATTTACGGAATCTAAAAATGCACGTGTGTTGAATGTGACCACTAATCTAAACACTAATGCAGAAATATATCACATACATGTTCTGCAAAGTTAAAGATTTCCACAATTTTCCTGGATGTTACCTCATATTACGTTATTTACATGTTTTACCTGCCGAGAAAGCCGTACTTTAACTGACATATAATAGCAAATAGGAATTTAATTTCGGAGAATCTTTTGGTAACAAAGTGCTTGCTCATTTTGCACCGCTATTTGTCTGTCTTGTAAAATAACTTATGTTCTGCTGTAGGGACACCTGCATTGCTTTGCTTGAGTAAATAATGTGATAAATTGTCACCATGTCTGCGTACCTGTGTGACCTGCATGGAAGCTACATGTGAACACCAGCAGCTGTGGAGCTGATATGGATAAGCAAATAGCTGCACACACATCATTAGGTGCTCATTTACAGACATTACACATGAGGATAGGTAGTTCAGGCCTTGACAGGTGTGTGTGAGGATATCTGCCCCTTTGCATACCAGTTTTTCAGATGTCCCAGACCTGTGGATTTAATAAATTGTGATGTACCATAATGTCGCCAGTCATTTCTCTTAGCATCAACTTTCTTTTCTGGTTGTGGAAGGAGCTACCCTAAAGAAGAAGTTTTCTTACTCAATACCGCTCAACTGTCATGGAATAGTCTTAACCCTTACAAAGACTGAAAAAGCCAGTTATTGTAAAAGAGCCTTTGGTGATTGGCTCAGAGGCTGTTTACAGTGAAACAAAGAGGATAATAATTCTTCATCAAGTCCTTCATATGGCCTCTAATGATGCTAATCGGTTCAACACCTGTTTTTCATTGCATATTACTGTAACTAATTAAATCCCTCGGACTGCCATTAGACACGCAACATCTGCAGTGGGGGAGTCAAAGTAAGATGCAAAAACAGGGTAGAAACAGAGGAGAACGGATGAGCAGAAGGGTGAGCAAAACAATGCAGAGTCAAGGAGTAAAGTGTAGGGCAGGGGATGAATTAGGGAAATGAAATCTCATCTTCAGTGTGGCACAACATACATCAAGCAGTGACAGCCCCTCCTCTAAGCCTGTCAGTCCAGCTTGGGTTGAAACGACCAATTAAAGCAAAGCTAATTCCCCCGTTAACCCCTGGACAGCCTCTCCAACACAACCTCCTCTTTGAAACACGAACACAGGGACACAAGGAACACTCAAACACTGGTACATGTTGTGTAGAAGCACAATGAGCACACATCTGTCAAGTGCTATTATAGAAGTTGATTGTCATGTGTGTCTTTAATGCAAAGTGGGGCATGCTTCTTAACCCACTGTGAAAACATGCACAGCAGATAGTGTTTCCCTGTTTGCATTTTCCTCAAGAGCATCTTTAAAAAACAACAACAAAGTATAGTCCATGATTTAAATTACCAGGAGCAGCAAGAACCAAGCAGCCATATTTAAAACTAAAACATGGAACAACATTTAAATCTTGCAGTTAAATGCCACCAACATAAAACAGGATGACAATCCTGCATCCCCTCTTTTATCCAAATTGCTTTTAAGTCATATATCACCCCGTAGCCCATTTCAATACACACCTACACACAAACTGCAGCGACACCCCCCACAGCCAGCTATGCAATAATTTTAGAAACCTGCAACCTCTGCTCATTCCCAGCTACAAGCCTCTCCCCCTGGCCTTTTTATTTAATCTCCCTCACTGAACAATAAAGGTGTGCTTCATCTGAATTAGTCCAGTGGAGAAGCGGCCACAGGAGAAAGGGAAAAATAAAAAGCATACAGTGCCGTGCAAAAGTATTCGTGCCCCTACAGAAATCTTCTATTTTTGCATATTTCTAACACTTATATGTTCCAGATCATCATAATTGCCCCCCTGAACCTAATAACTGGTTGGGCCACCCTTGGCAGCAACAACTGCAGTTAAATGTTTGTTACAGCTTGTGATCAGTCTTTTATATCACCATGTAGGAATTTTGACCCACTCTATAGTTGTAATTCGGTCACATTAGATGGTTTTCGAGCACGAACTGCCCTTTTAAGGTCTTGCCACAGCATCTCAATTAGATTCAAGTCCAGACTTTGACTCGGCCACTCCAAAACCTTAATGTTGTTCTTTTTGAAGCACTCAGAGGTGTGGACTTGCCTGGCAGTAATCATATATGAATGTGGCTGGTGAAACTGAACCCAATTGCCAAATGAATTTGGCCATTTGGTAGATTGGTAGCTCGGGGGGGCAAGTACTTTTTCATAGGGCAAAATGGGTTGCACAGCATTTTTTTATTCAAAAAATAAAATTATCATTTAAAAACTGCATTTTGTGTTTTCTTGGGTTATCTTGTCTAAAAAATGTTTGATGATTTGAAACATTTAAATTGACAAATATGCAAAAATACGAGATTTCTGCAAATACTTTTGGATGGCTCTGTATGAGGAGAGCTGATGTGACATTGTCAGGAGAGGTGATGATGAAGAATTATGTGTTTTCCTTCATCACCTAACCCTAAACCTTCCACTCACACACACATACATGCAAACACATGCAAGCAAGTGATCTGATTAAACCCCACAAATATGGATTGGTGGGAGTGTCTGTGCACCACAAGGCTAATTGAACTGTCTCCATGCTGAAAAGATGGAGTATTAGTCATAGAAAGATGCATATAACAAAAGAAGAGGAGGAGGAAAAGCAAATGATGAGGAAAGGAGAGATGTCTGTCGGGTTCATATTCGGGTTTAAACACCCAAGAATACAATTTCCATTCTACACCAGCCCAGCTTTCAATTTTCCACAATTCGATTTATTTTCTTGTAGCTAGACATCAGAATGTAGATTTCTTTGGTGATTGTTGAACCACCACCATGATCCAGGCTGCATCTCAGGATATCTCAGAACAATTAGATGGATTATTATGAAATGTGGAATCCATGTTCTCCACAGGTTGATTTGCAATGACTTTGGTGATGCACCAGCTTATCCAAAACATTGCTATATGACCATACTGGTCATACTGAAAAGAAGGGTGACAAAATTAAACAGCATTCACAGTGCTTCTGATTTTCAATGCAACGTGTCCAATAATTCTAAAAATAAAAATGACATGATTTTAAATAATGAGGCCGTTGAAAATTTTTATTTAGATCAAGCTTTTTTTGTACCTCTTGATTAGACTTGTCAAGTAGTAGTTTGGTTCACTCATCTCGGGTAAACTGCTCCATTTCTCCCATGTTTGATGGGTGCCTTGTGCCAATAGTGTGTTTTAGTTAAATAAAGATCTATTAGATTTATTCTTGTAATCCATTTTTGGATGCCTTTAGATGTATGTCTTGGGTCATTATACTGCTGGGGAAGCCATAACATGTGGCTGAGACAGACAGTTTGACAGTGGGTAGTTTTGCTCCAGCTTGTCTTCATAATCTTCTGCACAGCTTCAAGGCACTATACTGTATTTAGAAGGAGAAGAGCAGCTTTCTTTTCTTTGGTCTTTGTTCCGTGGAGCCCACTTTCATTCATAAAGTAACTTAGAGTGTATTGAGCCACTGTAGTACCTTGATCCTGTACAGTAGGTGGGCTTGGATCTGTTTTGAAGTTTTCCTTGGTTCTTTTTCCTTTATTTGAACTATCCCTCTTCTGAATCAAGGGTGATTTTTCCACACCAGGGAGGCTGGCTACAGTCCTGTCAACCTTAAACTTCCTAATAATAGTTGCAGCTGTTGCCATAGGGACATCAGTGTACTTGGAGAAGTTTGTGATGATACTATTGTTCTCATCCTTATCTATCAAAACTTTATGAGACAACTCTACAGTGTAGTGTGGTGCACACAATGTGTACAGGGGGCCCTCATAGATCTGAATGTTCTAAAGAAAGCAATGATGTAGAGTTACAACTGAGCTGTTTTAGGACATGAAGGTGTTATTTTTTTAGAAAACACTTCTAAATATGTAACTTTGATACACAGCGATGAGTTTTTAAAGGTTTAATCAATAGCCAGACAGGGACTTGAGTAATACAGTCTCAAATTCAGATACATTTTCTTTAAATTAATCAATAGTTTCATCCATGTTTTGAAGGTAACAGAAACAAGAGTTGTACTTTCATGAATGTTTTGTGTACCCTGAACAAGGAAATATTTATGTGAGATGATGTCTTAAACATTAAAACATTAAGTTTTTATACTTTCAGTAAAATTATACGTAGAAGTTTGACCAAAACCACAGTATGTGTTAACTGAGAAGGAAAATATCTCAAATGTGAACTTTGCTCATTCACTAGTTACACAGATCTTAAATTGTTTATAAGATTTTACACTAGTTAGTACAGCCTTTATATTGTTGTGTTAAAGAACATAACTTGGGTTATAGGTGTTTTGGGAACCTCGCCCTGCAGGGCAGTCTGGGTGTCCCACAGAGCAACAGATGTTTAACTACTCTGCTGCCCCGTCACTGCCCCTGTCTTTGTGTGTTAACCAGCTCTACGTGTGTCCGTCTCCTCCTCTCATTCACAGGCCTCCGTTTAGCACTAATTAGCTATGTGCCTCCTCTACTTCTGTCCCCAGTCCTCATCGTATTGTACGGCCGCCTTGCTGTTAACCGTACTCGGTAATAATCATCCAATCTCAGCTCTCCTCCTCCCACCTCCCCTCCTCTCCCTCCTCTTCTCCTCCTCCGGCCCTCCCTCTTGTCCTCCTCATTATCTCCTGGTCTCAGTTGTGAAGGCTGTCATTAATCAAGTCATTTTGAACGACGTTGAACCTTGCAACCCTGAACACCCACCCCTGCTCGACCAGGAAGTGTTCTATTCCCCTGCGCTCCATTAGGCCAATCAGAGCAAAACTGGGCCACGACAATAGACACAATAGAAACCAAAAGCAGATATTAGACAAGATAACACAATAGGACACAGACAGCAGGGGAACAACAGGCTTCATTATACTCTATCTGTTGGGAATTTTGGGGGATTTTCTTCTTGGCCTAATGTCTCCTGGGATACATAGTCATACTTTACTAACACACTGGCCCTCTTAATTTGTGTCTTTATCTAGCAGGGAAGATCAGTGGACTCTTTACTATGGTGTGCAATGTTTTGATACAGCCTCTAAAAGTCCTCTCTCACACGCACACAGGAATTGATTCCATGCAACAGCAAACTTCATCTGTAAAAATCAGGATATGAAATTAGTTGTTTACAAGCTGTAAGATCATGGCTGAAAACACTAATATCAACTACAACTAACATTAAATCAGAAGAAAATTAACAACACAGTATTGCATGATCTGTTTATGTACTTGGACTCAACTGCAGTGCAAAACCAGCTGTGCAACTTGCCTGATCAGCTGTGAAAGATGCACACACATATCCAGCAGAAATCTCAAGCTATATCTTGCAGTAATTATTAGCATCAACTTGTGGCATAAAGCTAAATTGGATTGCCTTCCCTGTTTCACCTACACAAAGCTTATCCTGTGTAATATCACGACAGGATGTGCAAACATAGGATTGTTCTGTTGTTTGTCATTTCTTGTAAGTTTCTTATTGATGTCTTCTTTAAAAGGAAGTTTAAAAAAAATCTGGAGAACATTTGCTTTATTGTTATATTGCCACTGCTGATAATTCATTCATAGAACAAGTTCTTAACTTTAAAAAATGAGATCAAACCAGCTTAAATTTCTCCTCTGCCTCAACCTCTCAAGAATGGTGTAACCTTTTTGGCCACTTAACTCTAAAGGTCTGACAGAGTCGCCCACTGGGTTAACCTCATTTACATCTGTGAAAGAAAAGAGGCAACATGAATGGTTCTTTTATAGCTAAAGGAGAGAGCAGCAAAAGGCCCGTTCTGTTCTCTGGGTTGCTCTTGTCCATTTTGACTCCACGGTCTGCATTGTTGCTCTTGTCAGGCCTGTGTGTGTTTTCATGTCTGTGTGGTAGCTGTAGAAAATGTCTCCAGCTCATCAATAAATGCCAAAAATGTCAAATGTCAACAGGAGGAACCAGTGACAAACCAATTTGGCTGAACTTTGAATTTGAGGCAGTGTAAATAGGCCCCAAGTCTACATTCATTAACACTTAAATATTTCTAAATCTGTTTTTTTCCTGCATTTAGTTCTTCTATTGCTGCAATATCAGCTGCTGCTACCATCTCGGCTTTTGACTCTCGGTGAATTCATGTGATTTTGTTTGAGCTATGTTTATGTCACATAATGAAATACATTGATTTGCAAATTATTATTATTTTTAAAGATTTATTTTTGGCCTTTTTATGCCTTTATTAGAGAGGACAGGACAGTGGATAGAGTCAGAAACAGGAGAGAGTGAGGAAGGACATGTGGTAAATGGCCGAGGTCAGACTCGAACCCGGCACAGCCGCTACGTCTCTGCATGTGGGTCATGTGACATATCCACTAGGCTATTGGGACGCCCTGCTAATTATTTTAAAAAGTGTCATCAGTTTATTGTATAAATTTTAGCATAACGTTAATAGTAAATGGACTGACTCACACATACATTGCTGAAAACAAAACTGAACTATAAGTAATTAGGTTTAACTTCTCATACAGTGAGTTAAAATGGAACAATTAATGTCTACACTTCATGGATTATGCAATCCTCCTTGAATTTGATGATTATCCAGAGCAGAAGGCATCATTATGAGGCTAATACATCCTTTCCATCAGTCACACAGCAGGCCCATCGACTACTTTAAACCCTTTCTTCTCAACTTCACTACTTGTGTAATTGCTGCTCTCTGCCTTCTCCTGTGCTATGATTTTCTGACTTTCAATTGAATTGATTCCATTTTTGTTCCACATATACATTTAAAGAGTGTTTTCCTGAGACTGAAACACTTGAACTAAACAGGCCTACAGTCCAGTTAAAGCTCTGACTTCTGCACTCGGGGTTAATAAATGTTGCTGAAGATGAGGGAATGCTATTGATGAACAATGGTTCTATTTTAATCAAAAAAGATATTGACCTCATATAACTGATCATTGCGAGTGTATTACTGTACAAAGTATCGAGTTATGACCACTATCTGTTTGTGAATAGATAAAAGCTGTGTGCATGGATTGCATGGAGACAAACACCCTTTTGTAAAGGGTTATTAACGTGGCAATCTAATGACCATAAATCACAGTTCCATTATATTACCAAACATAGTATCTGGCATTGGTGTTAAATTTCAAATGCTGTGTCTCTTAGATCTACAGAACCTTATCTCAAATGATGCGATATTTGTGCTAGATATGTTTAACAAACTTTATTAAACGGTGACATAAATCCTTTCTTTCTCTTATCTAATGGGGAACAGATCACAGAGTATCAGTTACTTTACATTAGGCTTTTACAACCACAGTTCATTATCATAAATGACTGTTATCAGAGATAGTCAGACAGATCTTACCTAATCACTAATATGTCAAACATTTATTTGTAATAATTAATGAGGAACTTGCAATTACATCACCTTCTTTTGCTACGTAAAAATAAATAAATATGAGTTGCTTTGTGGACTCAAACATAACTTTCACTGTACAATAAAACAACACAACAGAGCTTGTTGCTGTGTTATACTCTAGTTTAGCATTCAGCACACAAAATTACAGTATAGAAGGGATAATATCACCACAGGGACAAACTAGAAATATGAATTTTTAAAGTATCCATTTTTACATCTCC
>OMNN01000630.1:0-18493 GCA_900302755.1 Chromis chromis | reverse complement strand
ACATCTCCCTCTGCACCCATATTTTCTAATTAGGTTTGCTTTGTGGTTACAGTGGGTAGACCTCAGTAGGCTTATGTGATTGTCACTGATGATCTATTATGAAAAAGAACAACAAGACCTGTTGATATGTTTAAGTGTGAGAGTCAAAAGCGACTGCTGAGACTTCAATATACTCTATATAAATGAAGAAACTCAAATATCTCAGCTAAACTCAGCTATGTAAGAAAAAAAAAGTCCTTCACATGATAATGCTCAGCTTCGATGGCCACACACATATACCTACATGCCGGCACACACATATGCAACTTTAGGCTGTTAAGTTTAAACACATAAGTTGCTGAATTTGAAGGCTGTGTCGGGCAGTTCAGCAGGTGTTGGCTTGTTTGTCTTTGACATGTGAGTAGTTTGTTTTCCCAGGTCTATGACTGTCTCTTATCAGTTCTGTATAATCCAGCAGGAAATCACCACTGGTAACTGTGGCAGAAGACTATACGGAGAGATATTTTGTGCCATTCAAGTGAAACTTAGTTGCTCTATCTGAAGCTTTAATTGATTTATTATTCTGGGATGTGTGGGAACCAGTTTAGGTCTCCTGCAAAGCTGGATGTACATTTATGCTTTGCTTAAATAAACTTTACAATTGCAGCAAGTATGAAAGAAACAGATCAAATTATGAGCTATATGCACATATCTGACTTCCTTTTATACATTTTGATTGCATGTACAATGTGTAGAATAAACACAGGTGACACCTAACTACTACAGTGTTCCTGTCCATGCTCTGTGTGCAGTTCAAGTCTGCAGGAAGAGAAAATAAGTTTGCTTTCTGTTGGTTTACGACCCTTTTATCTGCTCCATGGTGTGGTGATGACCGCTAATCATAGCAGCAACCGCTGATAAGATAAGTTGGGTTTCTGTCAACCTTAGCAGGCAATAAACTTTAATGAAGAGTTAGCTGTAAAATGATTAATCTCACCTTCACTCTAAGTGAGATTACAGTAATTAAGGCAATATAGTTTTCAAGAGTGTTTGTGTGTCTCACAAGCTGGATGTTCAATATAATGTGTGGGTGTAGGACAGGGTGTGAGAAAACTACACCTGAACCTCACCTGGAACAGAGATCAAATTAGAGGTGACAGATAACGGACAGACGCAGACAGATAAAGACAGAAAGTAACAGATAAAAGAGGGCAGTGAGACAAGAGGACACACACACATTCATCTTTCTTTTGTGAGAATGGGAATGCTATATAAAGTAATGGAAATAGTCAATATAATTTTTAGATTTGAAAGCGGTTTTCAAAAGTGCATTTACAGGAGGGTATTCCCTGTATTTTTTACATTTCTATTGTATTTAACACTCATATAAAGATATAAAGACATAAACTTGTGGTCTGACATTTTAATTTACCATAATGTTATATGAGGATCCTTACAGAAGTGTCCAGTTAACCCTAGAAGAGTTGGAGAGTATCCTGCCCCTGGGCTGCAGGGCTCTGGCCAATCACAGCTGAGCACACTTTATGGCGCTATTGGGTGCGAGTAATTTTTCCACTCACTGTTGGAGTGGGTGAAGTGGTTTTTACGCACGGGGTTAAAGTGGAATAGATCAGTAAGAAGAAATTTCTGTCGCGGGGAGGAATGACAATAGAACCTTTTGCGTAAAGTTTAGGAGTTTACACCGTCTATCCAGACTTTAGAGGCCAATTTGAAGTTCATCAGGAGACGTTTAGGCTACATTTACAAGAACATTGGTGCTTTTTCTCACCAGTTAATATAAGCTGATCACTGGACACGTCTAGGGACAGGATGACTACCACCATGGAGAAATCCAAAAACTTTCGCATTGACGCGCTGCTGGCGCACGACGTGGATCAGAGGACGGACAGCGACGGTGCGTCCCCGGTGTTGTACTACAGCAGGAGCCCCGGTGATAGTCCGGTGTCGAACCGCGGCTCAGAGACGCCCTCCCCTCACCCAAACACTACGAACTCCTCTCCAGCCCAGCCAGGTGCTCTATCCAAGTCCCATCTCCTCAGCCTGTCCCACTCAGGGTTCACTGCTCTGCACCAAGTGGGTCTCATCGGGATGCACCCGGGATCCATGTATCCTCTGGCGGCCCTCGGAGGCCAGAATCCCGCCTTCATGTATTCCGGCTTCACGCAGCTGGTCCAGCCATATCCGGAGCAGATGAAGGGGGCCGCCATGGCCGGGGCACTGCCCCTGGACCCCTGGATCAGAGCCGGGATGATGATGCCCAGACTCGGAGAGTATGGCGGTGAGTGTTTTTTTTTATTTTTATCCTTGTCCTCTAGATTTAAACTTCATTATTCCTAATTCCTGTAATCTAAGGTGAAACAGCCATTGTGTTTGACATTATGCACATCTGACTTTGTGAATCAGAGTTTTTACAATATTAAAAATGGGTTTAAAGGTCATAGTTTATTGGGCTGTTTTGAATATTTTGGTGATAATATATAAACATAATAATTTATTACTTAATTTTGCTTAATACAATTTATAAAATGTAATTAATTCATGTGAATATTGTATTTGAATAATAATAGGGTTTTCTTCTACATTTGGCTCATTTGAGCAGGATTATACATTGGTTTTGCTCTCAGTTCATCAATCATTTTATCTTTATCTTTACTTTTGTTTTTTGTTTTTTAAGCGTTTTTCCCCCTATGGTATTTAATAAGATATGCCAACAACCAATCAATGCATATGTTAAAGTCTCCTAAAACATAAACACCTATTGGTTTAGAAAGGACCGTGACATTGAGATGCTGTCACTTAAGGACAATTTACCCCATAAAAATAACATGAAACATTTACGGTAAAGGAAACACCTGCCACTGACCTGCCACTCAATCAAATGATAACATTTATAGTGTTTTCATTAAGGTAATGGACCTCTGTGATGGTTTATTGCACCTTCAAAGCAATCCCTTCAACGCAACCTCCCATCACGGCAATAAATGTTAACGGACAAAGAGACATTATGATGTACGGGTTGGCCCGTGGCATCCAAACAATGATATTGGAACCAAACTTGAAGATTTTGTAATCTGTTTATTTATTCTGTAGATTTTCTTTCTAAAGGCTGTTGCAGGCCTTAACTTATACACCCACTTGTCAAAATGAGAATAGCACGTGCACTTACAGAAAGAGAAAGATATCATATTAATTGATTTGTTTGTGCTTCTCTCTTTCAGCACCAGCTCAGGCAGGTTTGCTGGGGAAGTGTCGGAGGCCCAGGACGGCTTTCACCAGTCAGCAGCTGCTGGAACTGGAAAACCAGTTTAAGCTCAACAAGTACCTGTCAAGGCCTAAACGCTTTGAGGTGGCCACTTCTCTCATGCTGACAGAGACTCAGGTTAGAATACATATTAACAGAAACACAAGCAGTGTTGCAATATTGTATAACACAAACTTCTCAAAGCCAAAATTGTCACTTTTTTGCAATCATAATACCTGCTGTCTGGTATTTGAAGGTGTATGCACTAAGAATGTGTCAATTTACCTGCTCAGCTCATACTTTGTTTGTCTTCTATTTATTTAAAATGAAAATACCCTCTAGGTCAGGAGTAGCCAACCCTGGTCCTCGAGGGCCCCTATCCTGCATGTTTTTAGATGTTTCCTTCTTCCAACAAACCTGATTCAAATGATCAGCATCGTTATCAGGCTTCTGCAGAGCTTGATGATGAGCTCTAAAAAGATAGAAACATCTAAAACATGCAGGATAGGGGCTCTCGGGGACCAGGGTTGGCTACCCCAGCACTAAGTTATCTTCCTAATTTGATAGGAAAGCTCTCCAATGTACTGTAGCCGCCCAACAATGACACTACTAATTACGATGCTACTGTGATTTGTGTACCTAAAGTGGACATGGACATATTGGTCGTCATATGAACTTTGTCTGAATAGTAGATCCATCAGCAAAAAAAAAAATCATGATCATCAAAGCATCAGAAAATTATATTCCATCCAAAATCCCCCCTAAAAAATACATTAAAATTTAATTTTTCAGTGGTTTTGGTTTGAGCACCACACTAATAATAATTAAATTCAATTAAATTGGGTTTGGTAAAAAACAAACAAACAGTGTTTTATTTGATTGAAACAATGCTTCAGGAGAGCAAAAATGAAATGACCTCCTGTCTAATCTTGTTTACCACCATTTAAAAAGATAATAGTGTCCTACTCTGTAGCACTTGTCTTCTCAGCAATAAAACCACCAACAGATGACAGCTTTTTATTTCGTGCACCCAACATAACTTTCTATGTTTTACACTGCCATGATTCCTGTTGTTTTTTAGGTAAAGATCTGGTTCCAGAACAGACGCATGAAGTGGAAGAGAAGTCGCAAAGCCAAGGACCAAGTAACCCCAACCTCCCTGACCGACACAGAAAGAACTGGGATGGATATACAGAGCGTCAAGTCTCATGGTGGCTCTCACAGGTCGAGCCTGGAGGATGAAGACGAGATAGAAGGGGAGGATGAGGATGAAAAAGAGGAGATGGAGGAGCTGAGGGATGGTTCCTTAGGTGGCGTCAGCTTCACAAGGCATGCAGGAAGAGGAACAGGGAACTACAGCTCTTACTCAGAGGAGGAGATAGAGGAGGGAGACCCAGGAACACGAAGTGGGGTTTTCCCACAGTTATAAACTTGAGCATGCTTTTATTGTACGTCTTTTTTATGTTTATTGCTGTTGATATGACTTGGTCGCATGACGAGGATGTTTCTTTTTTCATGACCCAAATCTTAGTCCCATATCTCTACCTGGACCTCCCAAATAAGCAAAAGAGGATGCTGATGTCTGCACACTGGGCTGGGTATGATTATTGCATTAAACCAGGATGAAGCCATCTTTAAGTACCTGGACATTTAATGGTTTAAATAGCCAGCAATCCATCCATGAGTTAAAACTTCAAAATCAACAAATAATTCTGGCTTATAATATTTATCTATATGATTACTTGTGACTTAAAAAGTATAACAATGTAAATCTTATGTCCTGTCATTGGCAATACAATAATTTATTTATAAATGTACATGTACTTAGACTGTATGAATGGTTGGTAATAGCACTTTCATGGAGAATACCTTGAAGACTGATGTTGTAAAGAGTATCAGTGTTACATTATTATCCACGTTGTTCTGATCTGTTACAAAAAGCTGGACAGCTATTAAACTTGGATTCATATTCACTCAGTTAAAGTTTCTAAAAAAAACAATGCTACTTTGGATAATGTAGGCAATACGATTTTGTTGTATAATATTTAATACTTTGCTTTGTCTTATCTTCTTAAAACTGCATGTTATATTTAGTTAAAGCCACACACACACACAAAGAGATATCTGCATGTACTGTATGGTATATGAAATTTACTGTAAACATGGCATTTTCCTTGTATTTTGTAAAATGTTGTCCATATAATTTAACATTTATAGAATTTAATATATTTCACCTTAAATGCAACATTAGTGATTTTTTTGTGGAGACGAATAGTTTAAAAAATAAAGTTCAATTCATAACTGTGTGTTCAGTTGAATATGTTAGGACTGACACATGAAAAAACGCAATTCACAAATAAAGAGATGGACTTGTTTTCTTTGTATTATGTGTATGGCAAGGTGACTGTTTCGGTAGTGACATCGATCCATGGACAGTATTTTTTTTATGACATCAAAATAACCCCCGTAAAAACGTAAAAATTGAAATAAATACACTACTAGGTAACATTTGCAAATGTCCCTCACCGGTTACCGTAATTTGTGTGGAGCTACAACAGTTATTTGTTGCTATGGAAACGCCGTGCCTGACAAACTTTAGCTTGTTGTTAGCGGTGTTTTCTTGGCTTAAATGGAATAAGACGCACTAGTTTGTCAGTGTTTGGCGTTTATCGTCGAAGGTAAGGTTGCTTTTTGCGTGTTACACCAACTATTTTCAATTTAATATTAACGTTATGTTTTGCCAAAAGGTTTCTACGTCCTGTGTTAGCCATGCCACAAGCTAATAGCCGTCTTAATTTAATGCTACGTTAGTTCCAAAACACTCTTCAAGCTTGGTCTTAGATTTAATCATGTATTTAGGACAGCTGGCTGTTAGAGTGTCACTGTATTAGGTGTGTTGATTGTGTAAAATTACACAGGCTCAACATGGAAAACTCCAAACATCAACGTGTCTCCACATTTCTTTTCTTTGTAGAAGTCTGTATGCCTTCTCTCTCTCTCTCTTTTTTACAGCCATGTTAGCTGAGGCTCGGGGTCCTGACCCTTTGGTGTCAGTAGCTCCATGGAAGCCCTCCACCGCTGGAAAGGATGTCAAAGTAAAGTCTCTATAATAACAGTTTGGCATCATTAATGACCTCTTCATGATTGACCTTTTTCTGTTTCAAACTAGAGTAAAGTGTTAAATCCCACGCTGAAGCAAAAATAGTCAATAAACCATAGCATAAGGTCTATTGTCTATAAAACTATCCTGCTCCATTTTCTCTTGTCTTCTTGCATCTAAATACAGTTTTTTGGGGGAGAATAGGTTGTTTAACTGTCACAATGCGGTTCATTAGCCAGTGTCTGCTATGCTCTGTATTAAAACATACCTCATCTGTTCATCATTAGTTGCTTTGAAGCACTGCCATCTGTGTACAAAACATGATAATTACTGGTCACCCTAAACTGTGCACAAAAATTCAGAATCACACAATTAAGTACCTGCAGATAACTTCCCCTTTCCGAAATAGCTCTCAGTGTATGACTGTTTAAGCACCACTATAAACATTAAATGTTGATTCATACCCTTTATCTGTGTCTTTTCCCAAAACTCACATCCTGTGCAACATCCTACCTGACAGGATCCCAGGATTCACCAGAGGCAACGTGGTGGGAAGCACCAACGGCAGGCATTCAGCCAAAGAAGCTGCTTCTTGGGGTTGGAAACTAGGCCGGAGCTGGTTTGGGAGGACTGGGACCTGGGAGGAGAGTTCACCAAGACTTTAGTGCTAAAGAACATTCATAACAAGCTGCAAAAACTACACATAAGGTCATACAAACTCACACACACACACACACACACACACACACACACACACACACACACACACACACACACACACACACACACACACACACACACACACACACACACACACACACACAGTCTCCAGCTATACAATATAAATTTGATCCACAGGATAACATATCCCCCTCTCTGTCCTCTCACAGACCTCCATCATCCAAACTTTTTTCTACCTTGATACCTCAGATGATTGTTCTCAGTCCAGGGACTTCTTTCTCAATACCAGTCACCTTTAGACCGCTCCAAAGGGTAAGACATTACAAAGTTGTACAGAATAGCACTTGACCTTACTAGTATTTTGAAAACAGTGTACACCAGGGCTTTGGAATGTGAAGGAGCACATTTGTACACCTAAACTGCTGCAGTTCAGATGGTTTTCATTGTCAATAACACAACCGGCATTCTCAAACAATTAAATTCTAAATGCTGGAATCTTTCAAATCTGCTTTAAGTGTACCCTTAATGAAGGAATGCATAGAAAGCAGATAAATGGTAAAAGTAATTGACTAACAATTTTTAAAAGTCTTCACAAACATCTACAATGTGAATGAACTACTGCATCCAGTATGTCTAAAGAGGTGGTGAAATATATATGGACGTCGCAAAAAGAAAGTATGAAAATCAGTAGCCAGTAGCCCATATTTTGTTCCAGTTGTACACATAGAGCAAGCTGACTGAAGAAGATGACACACTTCCCACAAGAAAACATGATGTAGATAAAGACACAAATGGCTTAATAAAATGATTACCTCTATAAATGTAAAATCATCCACATGTCCTGTTTCATATCTTCTGCCTGTATGACATAGGGTGAGTATGAGGACAGCATTGAGTTTCAAGGAAAAGAGGGCAGCTTTCAAGTATGCCTCCGTGCCATCATTCCCTGTCATATCCTGGAGGTGCCTGACTCTGTGATGCTCCCTCTCTGTGCTGTTCAACACTCCTCACATACTAATTTCCTGCTAAAAAATGCCAGGTACATGTGAGAGTGATTATGTTTGTATGTGTGTTGGGAGGTAACAAAGTTAAATCAAAAACGTTTTCTTTTACTTTACATCACTCATCAGTGCCATCCAAATATCTCTTCTTACAGTAAACTCCAGACAAGCTTCCAATTTGAGTGTGCAGCACCATTCCAGCTGAACCCAAAGCAGGGCGTGTTGAAACCCGGCCAGGAGTGTCATGTCACAGTGGTCTTCCAGCCACAAGAGGCGCTGGTGTACCAGCAGCAGGCTTACTGCTGGTTTGGAGAAGAAGGGGACAAGGCTGAAAACTGCTGCACTGTGCTTCTGCAGGCATTAGGTACTGTAAGTCGTAGAAGCTGACACAGGAGATAATAGTTAGGCCCAAATATTTGGCTACTTTGTCTGTTGAAATTTGAAAGGTTACCTTTCACAACTTACCAGGTTTGACAATTTACATACATATCCAGTACGAATCACTTCTAAAACAGTATGATAAGTATCTCAACAGTTACTTTTGTGGGCACAATATGTGATCCAAATATAAATAAATCGGTTTGGTCTACTAACAAACTCAAAGAATTGCCACATGCTGTCAGCTTGATTACTGGTTTTGTTACATCAGTAATGTTAGTATAACTGAAAAAGAAAACAATATTATATTTTATATATTTTAAAGTGCTATTGGTTACAAAATACAAAATACAGAAAACTACACTACTTATTCATCCTTCAAGCAAACCACTTAAACCACTGATTTCACCCAGGTGTTCTCAGTTCTGACTTGTGTAACTATGGAAATATGAACAAAGATGTATGCTCCATTTTTGTTTTAATTGCAACTTTATCTTTTGTATGCAGGCAGTGTGGGTCTGTATTATGGACTGAACCATGTGGCAATGGAGTGTATAGTTAATCTCACTATACTGTGGGGAAAATAGGATCCAAGACTCTTTCTCGTGTTATCTTTTCAGCCAAATACCCGTGTCTTCAGTTGAGGAATCCCAGTAGCCATGAGGAAGAAGAACATGCTGATCCAGTGCTGCAGTTTGGTTCTGTGGTAGTTGGCCAGTGTTTGCGGAAACACTTTGACATCTTCAACCCCTCTCCGGTGGGTCATACATACAGTATATATCCACAAATGCAAATGTACATTCTCAGTGGTGGTTTTTACATGTCTCTTTTTGCTTCTCTCTTCCAGGTTACTGTGTCTTTTTCTCTGTCACCATTGTCGGCTGTCATACCTTTGTTTGGATCAGAATTCAGCTGTGATGTCACCAGGGGGAAGGTGGCACCTGGTGGATCACTACAAGCTACAGTCACTTATTCTCCTGCTGTGGTGAATACTGTCTCTGTTGAGTATTTGTCTCTAAAATGTAGGGGGGCACTCAATGAACCTCTGCTCAAACTCACTGGAAATTGTATAGGTGAGGCATACATACACCTGAAAAATGCATTCTTAGAAAAATAAATCAATGTATACTCCTATGATTAAAATAAAAGGTAATACGTAACCAATGCATTTGTATAAAAATCTTTTTGTAACTAGGTCCTAAAGTTTCCTTGTCCTCCTCTGTGGTGAATTTTGGATGTGTTGAAGAAGGAGGATCAGTTGTACAGGCAGTCAAGCTGGTTAATTCTTCACCTGTTGAGGTTATCTACCAATGGGATATTGACTGTAGTGGAAACAGTGTGTTTAGCATCCTACCATCAAGTGGCACTTTACTCCCACACAGCCATACCACACTGAAGGCGGTCTATCGGCCTACACAGCCTATTGCACATCACAGAAGAGTGGCCTGTCTTATACTGCACAGGGTAAGAGATGCAAATGCATGCACACTCACATCATGCAAACAAACCTAGTTGAGACCATCTACCTAGTACCTACCTATCCTGTCTCCCTTTTTAGGACCCTGTGTTTCTTGACCTGATTGGGACCTGTCACTCAGAGCTCCAGAAACCAGCCATACTCAAACCTGAACACTTGGTTAACTTGTCCCGCAGACAGCATTCACCAGACACTGTCAATGCTGTGCAGCAAGATCATAATGGACAATTGGACCAGCAGGGGGTGCACTTCTCCATGGAGGAGGTATACTTCCAAAAAGATGGAAGATTTTCAGATTTCCTGAAGAAAGCATTCCCATCAACAATAATCACATATTATCATGGAGTGCTGCTAATAAAAGGTACAATATAGATCTAGTACTGTTTCTCTGACTTATTCTCTTTGTCATTACAGTTAAACCAAAGACCAGGCAGTGCTGCTGTCATGTCAACCATGGACCCTCTCTCTTCAAGTTCTTCCTTATCATCCCTATATGTATCTGTGGTGCCAAGTGAACTGCTGTTTAATCCCAAAATGTCATCCTCTTCGTTGACTTCATTTGCTTCCTCTCAGTCTGTTGCCATCACGAACCACACCAGAGGAAAACTCAGGTACCCCTGCTTGCCAAGACTATAGTATCTGTTTGTTTGTTTTTCTTTCCAATTTGACTTATATTGCACATGATTCTGTCCCAGCCTAGTGTGGACTGTTACCCAGGATTCTCCATTCTCCATCTCTCCCTCATTGTGTGACTTGGCTCCACTGAAGTCCACCTCATTTAGAGTGACGTATGACCCGAAGCAACTCAATACCCTGCATGGAGCAGAACTTGAGTGCTTTGCATACTATAAGGTAGTATTATATAATATAGTAGACAGTCCTTTACAACAAGGAATATACTTTTCTTATATTAGACAAAATGGCAAAAAAGTCTTGTTTTAGCCATTTGTATTACGCTCTGGTTGTAAGAACAAAACAATGTCATGATTTCAAAGTTTTTCTGCCCCACTTACCTGATTGCAGGACCGTCATGATATAGGGGAGCGAATGGTGTGTCCGCCCTGGTGTGTGACTGTCAGAGTCATTGGCCACTCCTTTCAGCCAGGCAAAGAACACTTCATTCCATGCTGCTCACTGAAGCCCTCTCAAGTGGTGAGCACAACCAAAGACAAAACCAAAGTTTTCTCAGGTCAAAACCCATGTTATTTCAGTAAATGCATCTTTTTTTTCTCAAGAAACAAACATCTTTACCATGCGAAACTAAAAAATTCCTTTGAAAACTTTGTAAAGGACTTCATGAAACTGCTATACATTAAGAAAAGATATTATGGTTATTATACTATTTTGTTCTTGTTAGGTTTTTCCAGCCCTGAGTGTTATTTCCCATCGGACAGTGCTGTTTCAGAATGATGGAGACTTGCCCCTCACATTTTGTCTGGACCACGGCTCAATCCCTGCTGGGACAGAATCCTTGTTTGTAGAGCCCAGTTGTGGTTTGATCCAGCCGAGGGATTACCAAATCCTCACCCTCAGAACAACTCCAACAGAAGACAGTCCCAAACAGGGGTTTAACTTACGCCTGCAGCTCAATGCAGCTAAGCTCACAAGGGTAGAATGAACACTACACACAGACACAGAACATAATAAATCTCAGTTGCACTGTTCTTGCTAATTTTCCTATCTGTGAATGTCTCTGTCTTGTTTAGGAAATTACTATTGTGAGTGTGGTGGAAAAGCTGTGTATGTCTCTGGAAGGAGGCAGCAGTTTACATTTCCAGCCAACAGCTGTGGGCTCACAAACCCAGCGCACTCATCACATCAGGAACCTCAGCCGCGTGCCTATACGGTTGGTTGGCTGATTTATTATCTCACTGTTGTTATTCTGGTCCTGTTTTCTGACATTTTTCAGTGTATTGTTTTGTAGTCTGGACTTATCTCAACATCATTAATCTTGTCTACAGCTGGCTCTCTGTGATTGTCCTTCATGATAGGTTCCAATGGAGCATTCCAGAGCCAGACCAGGAGCTTATCTTTGTTGAACCAGATGGTGGTGAACTGCATCCCAATGAGAGCTCAGTGAGAGATTGAGTCCCACATGCTGTACATTTTTGTAGACAGTAACTTTGCAATTTATTCAAAAAAAAAAAAAAAAAGATTGACTGAGTAGATATTGTTTGTTTTTATTACAGGTCCAGACATGGTCCTTCAGTCCGTTAGCAGAGAAAACATACACACTCAACCCTACTCTTATCTTCTGGCCGATGCAGACTGATGGATCCAACAAGTCACACCTTACCCTTCAAGTAGTGGGAATGGGTTCCAAGGGTTCCATAGAGGTGGGTGTGTCATTGTATTTGTGTGATTTTAGGTTTGTGTTTACATATAGTTGTATAAATTGCAATTACATGTCAATTTACAAGAAAAATTAAATGACTTTCCATTAAGTTTTAGAGCATAAACAGACCTTGAAGTGAATCAAACCAAGTAGTGCTTACATGTTTATTTCCTTCCTAGGCAGAGAAAGCAGTCCTGGATGTTGGGGAGATTCTAGTTGGCAGCTATCGTTCATTTGAGGTCCCTCTAGTGAACAACAGCCCGTGTCCTGTCTCATTTTGTCTCACTGTACAGCAGATATTTCTAGATGATGAGCTTACTCATGACCCTGAAACTGAACAAAGTGGTAATTTCTTTTGCGGCCTTGCTCATGATTGTTTTATACATGTAGGATATACATCATGACTTTTACTGTTGTAGACTAAATATGTCCTGTCTGGCCCCTTTAGCCCTACAGCTGGACTGTGAGAGGGAAACCATTCCCTCACACTCCACAATGCAAATCCAATCCATTGTCAGACCCCACAGACGAGCCCAATACCTCTGGAACATCAGCTATCAGACAATAAATGCCAGTGGTAAACACAAAACATACAGAATGTTTACAGCTAAACATATTCTACATTTTACTTCTCAATACTTATTACAAAATACTTTCTGCTTCTCTCTGTATCTGTCTGTCTCTCTTTAGGGTTTGTGTCATCATCTCCTCAGACACTGTGTGAAGTGCGAGCCAAGGGTGTCTTTCCCACCCTACAGGTGATTGATGCCTGTAGTGGTGGCAGTGTGGGGAGGCTCAGCAAGATACATCTGTGGAAACTGTTCTCATTGGACAGTCTCAATGAGCATTTGCTCTCCAACCCTTCTACTGCAGAACTCACGTTTAGAACCCCCACCAGGCACAGGTTAGGGACTAAATTAGAAACTATTTAACCTTAGATTGATTGTTTTGTTTATTTTGATGTCACAGTGTTGAATTTTTTGTTTAATACAACAATATCATGTTTCATTTACATTATCCTTGTTAGGTGTCTGCATTAACCTGTCTCTTCCTGTCTCTAGTTTCCACAGTAGTCCTTCCATCTTCACTAAAGCTATGTTGGATTTCAACTTTAGCTCTGCTCCTGTAAATTCAGACTCCTCAAATTTTGTGTTGATGTTTTACAACCCTGGTTCCATCCCTGTGGACTGGTATGTGAACAACAGAATGTACAAAATACATTTAAATTAAATAATGCATTCCATCACAGTACAGTATTACAGACTATACTGGTGTATACAATTCATCATTTACCATTGTACAGCCTGCATTCATCAAATGGTGCTTAAAGTTTAAAATTATTATAATTGTTTTAGAAATAGTATGAATTCACATTTACTAATTTTCCAGTTCATTATCTCCTGATGTTTGGCTTCTTCTTCATTAGGGCATTCTTGTTTCCAGAGGACCAACAGATAGAGCTGGAGTACTGGGCAGTGACGGGAGAGTTCAGCAGCACAGAGCTGCACCAAATGAAGGTCTGACATTTCATATGATAAAACATCTTCTTTGGCCTACAAATCATATTCTCCATATATAAGGGAACATGTTTGGTACAGACTGCAGCAAAAATGACATCTTCATTTTTTATTTTTGTTTCAGTGGGAAACAAAAAAAACAAAAAACGATTCCCTCTAAAATTATGTCTCAAATGACACAAAATAATAACAGTATTGTTATTTTTTTTGCATATTCAGTCCTCATTCAGATGAGAAGGACACAGTAAACACAAATATTTTATCCAATGGACAGGTGCAGGACAACCAACTTTTCAATATTTCCCCTCGTTCTGGAACTTTGCTCGCTGGCCAGAAGAGGGCAGTACACTTCAGCTACAGGTCAGAGATCTGATCACACTGTATACACCACAGGCTCATGTATAGGTCAGAGAATTTGTTAAGAGAGAGGCCTAAAGTCTGGAGCAATTCAGGTTTCATGTAATTAGTATAAAATTGTATTCTGACAGTGAAGATTTTGCCTGTATGCACATTTGTGTAGCAGAATTTAGCTCCAATAATAATGTGATACAAAAATCATGTAAACTGTACCTTTTACAGTCATGACATTGCTGGGACTCATCGATTACCTGTTGTGTTCAAACTCTCCTATGGCAGAGAAATCTTGGTGAGGCTTGTATTAGGCTTTTATATTTTCAAGTCTAACAACTCAATAATAAAAACCAAAAGTAAAATTTGTCTCTTTGCTATTGTTCACAGTTAATTTACTTCAGTAGTGCTTTTCATGTTTGTCCTATTCATTGACTTTGTGTACACGTTATATGTTACTGTGTGTAGCTGAACCTCCAAGGGGTGACAGTGGAGAGAGATACACCATATCTCCACTTTGCCTCCAATCACTATGTCTTCACCTCTGTCACAATTGGGGACTGCAGTCCTCCAAAGCAGGTATGTGTTTAGTTTCTCTTACACTAAGTCCATACAGTGAGTGGCCTTTTCCCACTGAGCTGTAAAATATATTGCATTGTACTTCATTTGATAAAACACTCATTTGTCAATATTACAATTTAAGCTTCTATAAGGGTCCAGACAAGAGCTGGGATTTTTGATATGTTTGTTTGCTGTGCAGGTGTATGAGTTACATAATGGTGGTGCAGTCCCAGTCCGTTATGAAGTGGACACAGCAGTGTTATCACAGCTTCAGGTAGACAACTTTAACCATCCAGTACTGTGCTGCCTCAGTCCAGAGGGAGAAGTCCTTCCTGGGAAGACAACCAAGCTGGAATGGATCTTCTCTCCACTGGAGGCTAAGATGTACCACGTATGCTCTGAACTACTCTGTGTATTTTAAGCTGTCTTCTTAACATTGTCCCATTATTTCGTCTTTTGCATTATTACTATTGAACGGATATCAATTTAGAAATAGAGAGGAATAGTAAAAATAAAATATAGTTTGATGACAGTAAACTTTTTCAATCTAGTTCAATATATGTTTTGTTTGCATGAATACCAGGTTGACAAACATCAAGGATGTATAATTAAAAAAGAAAAATTAAATTAAAAAATGGGTAGAAGAAAATTATAAAGAAAAAACATGCAGTTTATCAAATTAAATGGAAAGATAATTAATAAAACTTCTTGCCACTTGCCAGTTTTGTACAAAAAGCTAATTAGTACACCCTGCCCCCAAATGTCCAATCTTTTTTTTTCTCCTTGTATCACTAGGTGGATGTTCCTATCCACATCCAGGATAGGGACTCAACACTGGTGAGGTTTGAGGGATGTGGGCTTGATATTATGACACTGGGCTCCTCAAACCTATTGACAAGCAGTGATAATAAGGCTTCTGTACCGTGTGTCCAGAGGGTGCCCTTCCCGGGACAGGTGAGAACATCTATGAACAGAACAGAACTGACTGAGTATAAATGAGTCATGTAAAACCCTTGTGCTGGACAGACCTCTCGTCTTTTGCATATCACTTAAATATTAATTGGAACTAAGGTAATTGTTCCTTTCAGGAATAACAACAACCTAGCCTTACAAATACTTATGCCTAGAAGTATGTGATGATCTCAGTGTGTGTGTGTTTTTGTATGTGCAGGTATTATTTCTGTCTGAAGACAGTGTCTCTCTTGGCGACATCCCTGTGTGCTCACAATCTTCAAGAATCCTCTTCCTCACCAATGTGTCCTACACAGACGCTGTCCACTATATATGGGAGCTGCCCCAGCAGAGCAACCAACAGGTACAGGAAGGTTTACAGGTTTGGAGGAAGCAAGCAGATCCTTCATGTTGCTCTGTTTGATTGTGATAGACAGCCCAAATGTGTTTGACTTCCTTATTCTTTTTCTTAGGTTTTCTCTGGTGTCTATTAACCAAATGAGTCATCTGTTTCGATTTTGAGGTTTAAGTGTTTTTGACCAGCTTTGCATGTGCTGATGTGTTGTGTCAGGTGGTGCAGATCCATCCAGAGCAAGGTTGTCTTTGTCCAGGGGAGTGTGTACTATGTGTCCTTACCTTCACTTCTACAGACTACCCCACAGTTTATCACCTCAATCTCATGTGCCAGGTACCACAACCGGGCCAGTGTAGATTCAAAGCTGCATCAAGTGCCAAAAATAAATACATTTTAGCACTAGTTTAGCAGACTGTTTCCTCAAAATATGTTGTATCTTTCCCCTTTTTTCTCCAGGTTACTCAGGAAGCTGCACTTGCTCAGTATCATGATGCTTTGCAGCACTGGGAAGAAGAAAAAGAGAGACAGCAAGATGAATTCACAATCACAGACAGAAATGTTACAGAGAGCCAAACAATTTTAATAGACCAGGTCTGACTTCATAGACATATTGTCAAAATTTGAAAATATGTAACACTCTTTTTTCACTGTATTCACCCTTTATCTTCTTACAGGAACATCTTGCAGCTCCTACAAGGAAAGGGCCTCCCTTAAGAAAATACAAGGTTGTATTAATTTCCTAAAAGTATTATCATTACAATCATAGTATTTTATAGACATGCTGTAAAAAATCTGAACCTTTGAGAACATAACTTTATTTGATGAACTTTCTCTTTCCTCTCCAGACTCTTCCTCCTATCTGTGCCAGTAGTAGCTTTGAAACAATGGGCAGTATATGTAACAAACTAACAAAAGCTGAGCAGCGGGCGCAGCGAGAAACAACGAAAGTATGGAGGCGCCCTGAACCACCCCAACCTGCTCTGCTGCATCTGGCGGTTACAGCACACTCCCACGGGCTTCTGGAGTATATCACACACTTTCCTGACCAGTTCAATAAGCGCTATAGGTAAAATCTTTTATAGTACACATTTAACATCACATTCTTTACAAATCTGTTTACACAAGAAATATTTTCATGTTTCAAGTTTAGGAAATTAGCTGTCGTTCATACTTCAAAAATGAGGATCCTGAACTGCATTATATATGTGGAAGTAATCATTTTTCATCTTTCATGCCTTTCTCAGATACCTCCTGTCAGTTAAGGACCAGCAACCTGAAAACATTTCCTTAAGCACATCCCTCCCTGCTGGACTGTCCACACCAACACATGGCCCTGAGAAAGACACCCATGTTCACATACTAACCTCTTTGCTAAGGTAACACTCAGATAAACAACCAGCAAAGACTTAAATTCATACATTCAGCCTGACTTACTGACCTAAATAAACCTAGTTGTTTAATTTAGGTCTCATTTTTGGGTCACTCTGGTGAGGGTTGGATTTGCAGACAAGTAAAATGTGTTTCTCCCTCTTTGTCCTTCCAGGAACATACTTGATGATTCAGCCTTTGTTCAGTCTCTGATTCCTTTGGCCTCAAAGCCCAACACCTACCAGCCTACAGAAACCTTTTCCTCTCATCGCCCATCATTTCCAACCTCCCCCTGCCCCCCAGTGTGTTCTGTTTCTTCTTCTCCTCCTGCTATGCCCCAAACTCAAGTCCTGTTGAGTGGAGCAGCAGACAGAGAGAGGACTGCAGGAGGTCTGAGAAATAGGCCTGAAGCACAGCACACACTACAGTCTGAACGTGTACCGGCTGCTGACATGGTTGAAGATGTTTTATTGAACACCCTCCAGAACCTGATGATGGAAGCTGTCAGAGGAGAGCTTGTCCTTACAGCACCCCCCCGCACCATTATCTCTCCACCTGCGTCTACCAGGTGAAGACAGACACACACTGTACACACACTGACAGTAGGCTAGCTATTGTTACCTCTTCCTTCTGTTTGTTGCTTTTGTCAGAAACAAATTATTACATCAAGTGGTTACCATATGGTGTGTCCCATTAGAAGCAGAAGGATGTCCAAAGTCATGGCTGAGGATCAGAAAATTTGAAAAAGAGAAAGGCACCAGCAGAAACTTCAGTCACACCATCTACCCAACGTCCCAGAGGTCTGGCTTCATCCACGGCTTTCATTAAAATGCACCTGATTCTGTTCCAACTTGACACATGCCCTGTATCCCAGTGTCATTCATCTTTTTCCCTCCCCAATCCCACCAGTTTAATTGTTGTGTCCCTCTTTTTCTAGCCTTTGCAGCCTCCATCCTTATAGGCATCTACACAAATATGATTAAAAGAGATTTCTACTTACTAAAGCTGCGAAAATTAATGTTTTGACGCTTTTGCATCCATTTACCCTTTTCTCATTTCACTCTGGGCCTTCGATCTATCTTTTTAGAGTTTCAATAAATCAATAGCAATATGGGTAACGGTACAGCAGTGGAAGATCTTAATAGCTGATAATCAGTAGCTGTAAAATGTAAATCAATTC
>OMNN01000626.1:0-19878 GCA_900302755.1 Chromis chromis | reverse complement strand
TACGCATCCATTCACATACACAAGCACACACACACACACACACACACACACACACACACACACACACACACACACACACACACACGCACACACACACGCGCACACGCACAATGCTGTCTGACAACTTTTTAGCCTTCACATTGTCGCTGTGTGCAGACCAATATGTGCAAGCGACTTAATCCCTGCAATCAACAAAGGAGCTACTTTGTCCAATTGGCAGAGAGAAAAAAAAGAAACAATCTCTCAGAGTCGCCTGTGGACGGACAATCAATGGTTCCCATCCAATTTATCAGACTGAACATTTGTATGTGTGTCTGTCTGCGTGTGTCTCTGAGCTGGTGTTTGTGTCAGCCCAATCAATGCTCTTCATCCTTTTCATTAGGGTCTGAGCATGGTTTTCATTAAAGGGAAACACATTATGCCTTTGGGTATTCACCCAGTGCGTGCGTGAGTCAGAAATGGATGGCAGGATCGTAGCGGCGTGGATGAAAGGCAGAAGTGGGGGGGGGGTTGCAGAATTTTATGGCAGGGTTCAGTCATTGCAGACAGAGACTACGGTGCATAATAATCTGTGGTGGTACTGTTTAGGCTAACTGGGCCTGGTCTCACAAGAGAGGAGTACAGAAACCAGCTCACATCCTCGCAGCCATAAACACAACACTGGCATTCATTAGGGTAGAGCAGGGCAGAGGGGTTGCAATTCTCCGATTTGTACGTAATGAGAGCAGCATGCGTGTGTGTTTGTGTGTGTATGTGAGTTTCCGAGTGCCTCATTAACAAGGCATTAGGCTGGCCTTGATACCCAGCAGCCCGCCTTACTGCAATTGAAACTGATTTTATAATGAACTTCAAGCACAGATCAAACCTCCTGCACCAAGTTACAGAGCGGACACCCTCCGTCCCCCCTTCCCCTTCCCCCCCCTTTTTTATTCTTTCACCGTTGATCTGCCTCCTTGAACCCGCCTGTGGTGATTTGGCAAGCTGGGAGAAAGAGGGAGAGGAGATAGAAAGAAATGTAGAGGAGAAAAAAAATATCAAGAAAAAAGCGAAGGAAATAGCATTGTGGGAATTTAACCTGTAAGCTCTGATGGGATAGGAGGAAAGCACATGATATAAGTCAGTGTTCCATCGCTCTGGTCTTGTAAAAAATGAATTAGAACATTTATTTATTAGCAGGACGTGGTTAAGCACCAATTAGATGTGAAGGGCAGGGCAAGTTTTAAAATGTCTTTACTCATCTGCTGTGCAGACAGAATCCACTGTCTATAAAACCAGTGCATGGAAGAGCTATCTTTCAGCAGCCCTCTCCCTGTTCTCCCATTAGTGCAGCTCGTTGGTTATTGGGCTCATAGATCACATCAGTCTCTATGATATTCCACTTGTGGAACATTACAACTGGAGGGCATGCTGTAGAGGTCCATAAACCATAAAACACAGAAAAATTGCATCTCGGTTTTCCCATGTTTTATGGTTTGCAGAACATGTAGAGGCTGAAATTAATTATACCTCAAAAGTCAAAACGCAGGATGTGTGAAGCCTTTTTAAATGATTTTAAAAATATCTCAGCGTTTCGTGGGTGGTCATTCAATTAGGCAGGAACACACAGAAGTGTGAAGTATATGTCCAAATGAGGAAATTGAGCACACCACTGCACTAGAATTGGGCCAGGGTTGTTGGGGAACATGGGATCTGTGACCTCCATGCTAGTTGGGTATTTATAAACAGACCCCATGGGGAGGAGGAGACCTAGAAACTTGCTGTGTCCTCTTAACTACACACATCTTAACTACACACATGCTCCTTGGAAGAACATGCAATGCGACCGCTGGCTCTCTCTCCCTCCATCCAGCCTTTTTCACACCATGAATAAATCACGGTGTTGCTGTACCATTTCATGCAGACCTCGAGCCAGTGGCATGAAACCCCCGATAAAGACAGTAGAAGGGACTACTTTAGAAAAGTCTAGCCATGCATTCCTGGGAATTACAGTTGGCTAATAGCATGTGGGCTGTAAACGGTTAATGTCCAGAGAGATGTTGGAGGACTGATAAACTGAGGGAGGGATGTTAACAAAGCAATCGCATGTGGTCCACAGCCATCTGAGCTGATAAGAGCATTCAGTCTCAGTCTAAGTCTGCTCTTAGTCTGCATTGTGTCTTTAACAGTGTACTGCAAATTTATGAATGCCCTGCCAGGTGATGCATGGTTAAAAAAAGCAACCCAGAACCACATATGTATATAAAACAAGCGTGTTTAAATCTTCTCCGCCCTGTTAAACCCCTGCATGATCAAACACGTTAATTAAAGGCTGGTTGATGAAACGAAACATGTGCAAAAGCCATGTTTTAATTTCTGACTATCATAGATCACCTTTATGTCATTCAGTGTGAAAATAAATTTATGTTTGTATGTCTGTAGTGTAATTTACAGCTATAATCTCTTGTTCGCCAACTGTAAATCTTAATATACGATGTTTGCTTAGGGTTCATTTGTTTCTGTTCTCTAAGATAATAAGAAGTCTGATATTGTTGCACTACATTCAGAAGAAAATTGATTAAACAAGGATGCAGGCAGAGATCTAAATTTACATTCAAGATAACTGACTATAGAACTGTGCATCTGTACCTGGATACAATGAGCCTTGAAAACATATTTTAAGATAGATTTTATAACTTAAAAAAATAAATTGGGGGTCAAACTGTATTGTGCTCACATTTCAGCCATGCTGTCTGGCAGGTTGGCTGGGATGGCGGTCAGACCTTTCCCTCTACAGTCCACGATGTTGTTGCTGCAGGTGCACATGGCAGGACAAGAGCCTCCACCGATGCTGCACGGCTGCAGGTTGGAAGAATCCTGGTGTCCTGAGGAGAAAACAGGAGGAGAGAAAACGAGGTGATATGATGAGCAGAGAGGAATATGCAGCTCCGACAGGTGTGTTAGCACAGGTGGATTTGCTGGTTTCAATGGAAGCAGCGTGACTATAAGCGGTATTACATTATGAGATTGTTTCCCCGGAGGCTTTGTACAGCGGCACGGAGCCGCTCTTGTTCCCAAGTGAAGCTCACAATCTCTCTACTGCCGCTCATGTCATCAACCTTTTTGTGCTGTATAAAGTGAATTCCAAATGAACACACATTCCCAGGGATGTTTTTGACATTGAGAAAAAGAAATGAAACAGCCCACTCTTGACTTTATTGTAAAGCCGTATATCCTTGAGAATCAATGGGGGAAGAAACTAGGTTATCTATCAAAGGAGTGCCACAGTATATGGAGAGGAGAAGAAAGATTTGAATAATAGAGCTGGAGTGGCAATAGAAGGCCTCCCAATAACATCCATTGATCTCGCCGCAAATTTTCCTCCTGAGTCTGCGTTCTCTGTGTGGAATTGATGCCATTCTGCACATTCAGCTTTACAACCCCCACCTCTTCACTTCCATTTGTTCTAAAACACTTCAACTTTTTAATTTGCATACAGAGCACACAGCCCATCATGCTGTCTCTAGATACCTGTTCAAATAGCTACGGCACTGTCAACGGTGTGGTGAAGAGCGGGAGCTCGCACTGCCAGTGCAGCTTGTTTGGTATGTGTGGTGTGTGTGTGTGTGTGTGTGTGTGTGTGTGTGTGTGTGTGTGTGTACAAGATGTGTGTATGTAAGTCTAACCCAGATAAAATGAATAAAACAGACTTTTAAATGGCCTCATTTACACAGCATTACTAATCCGAGTTTCAAACCATGAATATTTAATTACCTCCCTATCTATCGCTCAGCTTGTGTGGAAAATGTTGGCGAGAGAGTGAAAAGGGGGGGAGGTAGGGATTCGGGGGAGAGGAAGACAGAGTGAGTGATGGTGAAAGTCGGTGACAGAGAAAGCACAGCGCTCAAAACTCCGCTCCCGAAAACAGAAAGAAACATTATGGTTTACCATAAAATTACTGGCTTTAGCTCTTTGACCAGTTTCACTAATAAGCAATGTTTAAGGTCAGATTTCATACATCTGGTCGGTGGCAATCAATTACCTGAAGGGAAGAATGCTTTGGCAGATCTGGGAATCGGATAGCAAATAGCATCAAGAGTGTGAATCAACACTGGCACAATCATTCAACCCACGTGATCTGAGGCCGTGTGATCTGGGATGGCAGAGGTTTGACAGATCTGGGATCAGGTGTAGGGCAGAGAAAAACTCCCTTCTGATCTAACATGGCATATTTGACAGGCCTGGGATCAGGGAGAGTGCAGAGCACAGCTGGAGCGGCCTTAACAATGACAGCTCCCTGACAGGTATACTTGAGGTGAAGCTGTTTGATGTTCTCTCCTCCCCTGCTCTTCCTACTGCTGTTTTCCCCATTATCTCTTTCCCATCCGCCATCTCCACGGCTCTATTCCCGTCCCATTTCCCTTGTTTTACTTGCTTTCACTTTTTCTATCAGTTTCCCCTCCTCCACCTGCTCTTTCTGCTCTTCCTCACTCCCTTTAGCATGATCATTTCCACCCCCTTCTATCACTGCAGTCCATTACCTTTTGTCCATTTGCTCACAGGTATATACATATAACTTCCCTCCATCTCATTTCTCTCGTCATTTCAAAATATTATCACTGGCTTCTTCCCATTTGTCTCTTTCCCATTTTCCCTCCCTCTTTTATAGTAATTTCTTCCCTGTTTCCCACTCACTACAAGAGCTGTATTTTATTAAAACCTGAAGCAATTTATTACCAATTGCTCATTTCAAACATAATATTTTGACTTCATTTATTATTACATGCGAGCAGTAATTCAATACAATGGCCATTCGGTCATGTAGTCTTGAACTGGCACAAGCAGCCTCTAAATTTGAGTTTCCTCTGCTGTAAATGATCAAGAGGAGCAAAGGGGGTCTACAACGCTCGATAAAATCACAGCAGAGGCCAATAAAACAAACTTGAGCAACTCTAATATGAACTAGAATCTAAGAATTCTGAGTTATTAGGATGAAAATGGTTTGGCAGTGGTATTTACTGTAGGTAAGGCCCATCATTTCTCACTAATTTTCTTAAATGGAGCTAAAGAAACTGATTTTGATCCAGGATTTAAATCTTTAAAACATGTATGTCCTACTGTTCAACTTTAAAATTCAATTTTCAGCTAGATTTAATGCTTTTTAAATCGGCTTTTCCCTTGTTTTTTCATCAGTAAGTATAGACACTCAGCAAAAAATCTGCACTTTTTCAAAACTAAAAATAATGAGCCCTAGATCTGGATTTTGGATCTGTTCATTTTCAAAGTCGATTGATGACAAACGACTGCCTGGAAAAATATTTTCTCCTCGGAGCGAAGCAGTAAATGTGTTGCTCTGCTCATTACTGGCAAAAAAATTACAATATAGTGATGCTTTCCAGCCAAATACTGGGAGTGACAGTCAGTGACTCATAATACTGAGAGTGCTGCAGAATTTCATCATATTTTGCATCAATGAATAAAACACTGTACCCCATTTCCCTTCTTCTGCCTCTCGCTCAGAAACATGCCTCTCTTCTTTCTCCCTCTTCTTCTTTTTGTCCAACACAGAGCCACCCCGCCCCAAATCCCCCGCAGGTGGCCTGGCCTGGTCACAGCACAAACTAAATACATGCACGACCACATTGTGCTGAATATCAAAAATACAGAAAAAAGAAAAAGAAAAAGTGTGTGTATGTGTGTGCCAGCGAGCCGGTCCCTAATGAGTCCTTCACTGGGAGTTCAACTTCTGGTCACTCATCCTCTCAAGAAGAAACTGGGAGTATGTGTTTGTGGGTGTGCATGTGTTTGCATGAATGCATGACTGAGTATTTACACACAGATATGTAGAAATACACAGCAAAAGATTTTATGTTCATGCTGTTGTTTGTTTTGCCCAAAATGATTCACATGATTCAGACCCACACGGAACCAATCCTGTAAAATTCTTACATGATAGAAGCTTATAGCTGCGTGCTATGTAAGCCACAGCTCCCCATCATGCAAAAAACCTTAACTTTCTGTATCTGTATCCAACCAGAAACCAAAATTTTCCTGACAAACCCCTGCTCCCCTTTCGTATCTGGAATCGTTACACTCCCACGCTTTGAGTCTCTTTCCCTGGGCGATGAATAGTTAATGATCTGTGCTGTCACGCCGTATGGCTGCGTAAAAATCACAACCCATGGAGAGAGAGACACAGAGAGAGGTACGCACACCCACAAACACACACACACACACACACACACACACACACACAAACGTAGACACAAACACCCTTCGCAGCTGGTGTTGCGAGTGAGATGGCCTTGTGGGGAGTGGAGGTTCTCATGCTGTTTTTCCATTGTCCGGATATGATAACCCCAGTGCACGCCATGACACGCCCACATGCACATGCTGTCTCTGTTCTCTCTGTCTCACACACACACACACATTGCATGAGCAAAACAGCCACTTCAAAGCCACAATAATCCGTGTGCGAGGAGGTGAAAGGCCATAAATAACGATAACCGAGGAGAGGGGTTCCACTGTCAGTGGGGGCAGCCTTTGCTCCAGCTGTGTGTTTTATATATGTTGGGTATATTCCGAGCGTCACTTGCCAGCTCCTAAAAGCTGGATACGCATGCAACAGCCAGAGGAGCGCTGTGGGGGTTGCCTGGGGGCAGAGGAGTTTGTCAGGTGGCTGCCAGGTGAATACACACTGACACAAAAACACACCGGGAGTGGAAGGGAGGGGGATAATAAGCGCTACCTAGGAGAGGAAAGAGTTTGTCATGAATGATCTGATTAAAGTACTCATGTGCCATGTGTCATTTTGTCTCTTTTTGAGATGCTGTGAAACTTGCTTCCCCGTCAACTGAACATGTAAATGACTACATAATCTACACAAAATGTGAAATGCACTGTTTTTGAGGTGCTACTCCTGTAAATCTTACCTGAGCAGCTGAATTCGTGCTTCTGTACCTCTGCGACATTGAGACCTCTGAGCTCAGGAGGGCCAGTGCACTGGGTGAAGAGACCAATTGTAGGCCTCTGTCTGAGCCACTGGGCCAACCAGGCCAGGTGACAGTCACAGTTAAGGTTGTTGGAGTGGAGACGGCTGTAGAAATAGAGAAAAAATTTAACATTGATGCATTAGAGAGCCTCTGCGGTCCTTTTTAAAACCCCTAAAAACTCATCTCTGTGTATCAAAATGACATATTTAGAAGTATATCACATGAAAGTAATCCCTTCCTGCCTTTAAATGGCTCAGATGTAACTCTACACTGTTGCTTCCTCTAAAATGTGCAGATCTATAAAACCCCTGCCTCTCTCTTGCTGCAGCTCAAACACTGTAAAAGTACTCTACAATACACAATGGCAAGTTGTAATATTGAGTAATTGAGGAGGAATTCCGACCTAGCTCCATTGGTTTGTTACGTATGAAACTCTGGAAGTCTAAATCCGTATTTTTGAGATAGTAAAACACTTTATAGACACGTATAAAACTCACTTTTCACAGAAGGGGGTCTTTAAATGAGCCTTACTAAAATACCACCCGCTGAAGACGTAAATAGCATAAAAAGTGTCTATTCTTTTCTCCAACTCATCACATCCAAACCCTGTGGCAAAACACACTAAATGATATGCTACATGGATGACTGCAAATGGCACATTCTAAAAAAGAGGAACACTAAAGAGGGCTCTTCTAAACCAACTACTCCAAACACTGCATTCCTGCAATCCTGTGTCGGTCCAGAATAACTCTTGCTGTGGTGCGGTGGACCTCGGGAACATGTATGCTAACTCGCAAACCCATGTGCACAGACACACAGTGTACACACAAGCAGGAAAGGCTGTATAATATAACCCCACTGGGAGTGAGGAAGCCCAAAATGTCACCACAAGAGCAGTGGAGTCATGGCTCAGAGTTTCAGGAGGCATAATTGTTTTAATTTGTGCATAATTTCAGATTTAGTAATCACATACAATGCACAATACACAATAGGCTACAGGGGCTATTTGCGTCTTTCTGGGCCAGTTGTTGTCTTTAGATGGAGGGGATAATGGCCCCTGGCATTGCTACAGACCCCTCTGTGGTACTCTGTGGTTATGGCTGCCACCCAACATTGGCTGGAATGACAGAACCTGTCTGCTCCCATTGAGATCACATAGAACCTCAGCCTTTATCCTTCTCTGTGTATGAGAAATACAGTTTTATTTTAAAGAATACCTCCAGAGAGGTAGGGAGCTCTGTGGGAGGAATATTTGTGACTTACAAAGTTCGCAATTTGGGCATGTGGTTGAAGCTGGAGACGGGGATGCTGCTGATGTTGTTGTTGTTCAGCGTTCTGCAAAAAGAAAAAAGAGCAAGAAGTCATATTGTCAGTGCCAGAGAGAGAAAAGTCATTCGAAAATTTTCTCTTCAGAAAGTGTTTTGTTGTGCCCATCCGCTTCCATTCCAATCTCTTTAAATCCGTCCCCTTCTTTCTTCTCTCGTCTCTCTTTGTGGCCTACTGGGAATATAACACCTCATTCCACACAGATGGGAAGCCCTCGCACCTCCCACGCACACGTACAGTCGTGCATGCAAATATGCACACATACATACAAGCACACGAGCCTGCTTCCAAACGCCTCTACTCGTACTAGAAACATACAATACACACACAGAGAGACACACACACATTTCCATCGAACCCTGGGCATCAGCTGTAGCAAGAGAATCGGGTCATTTCAATCAGCCTAATAACCCTTTACCATATTTCAACCTGCTCCCCCTTTTAACACAAGCTGTCCTCCTCCCCCATAAAACCTATACATACAGACCCCATCAAAACAACCTCCTATACCCTCTTACACCATTAGGACAACCCCATCACTACATCAATTCAGCCATGAAAGCAGCCTTTAATGTTTTTGTTTTTTTTGGTGTTGCTACCTCCTAAACCCCCCACATCACACAATCTTTCACTATCAAAATAACAGTGCTATCTAAAGTGCCTTTGTCGCACCGTCTACACTGTTACTCCACATTGTTTCAGGTGGAGGCCTGTGATTATGAATTTGACAAGAGATGATTAATTGAACATTTTTAAACTGCATAGCATGGTTGCCAATGTGTGTAAGGGGGGATTGCTAACTTGAATAGAATTTCTGAACAAGATGGTAGGAGCCCCTCTTGTCAGATGGCCTGCCCAGGGCTGGATGGTGTGTAGATGATGGAGGTGGAGTAGTGGGTGGGTGGTGGGGGGTGTTAATGTGATGGAGGGGAACGCTGCTGTCAACTGCGACTTAATGGAGCTTGGTCTCCATGATGCAGGCCCCCTCATGAGGCCCACGGGGGGGCATTTTGGTATAATAACCAAGCTCTGCGCTATGTATATGTATTAGTTATGGTTACCGGCAGGGCAAAACAATGTCTTAATTTAAATAAGTGCTTTAATGGAACAATACAGGGTTGGGCTGGATGAACAGCATCACTTCAGATACTTACAGCACTTCCAAGCCTCTCAGCGCTCTGAAGGCTCCATCCTCGATGCAGCTGATGTGGTTTTTATCCAGCTGGCTGCAGATCACACACACACATGAGAGAGAGAGAGAGAAGGGCTTTGTTACACAAGACATATACACAACCTTTCTGTCTCCCTGTAGGGTAGTTGTAATCATTGATACAGTAAGTAGTACACTGATGGACTATGGTAAATCGATAGTGGTTTAGTCATTTCAGCTCATGTAACCCCAGGAGTAGCAAAAAGGGACTGGACTGATTGTTTATCTGCATCGATGCACCTCATAAATCTATGTGTCCATGTGTGCATGTACCCTGGCGAAGATGTACATTTCAGTCACTACAAGTCATCTTTTGGGAGCTGGTTGTGTGTTAGTTTACTCAAGACTTGTTCATGAACATATTGTTTTACTCTTACCGAAGGCTATTAACCTGACAAGGTGAAACGTTGTGAATAAAGAATATTCCTCTGCTGTTCCCACACAGCAGCAGTTAGTGGAATTTGATTTGCTCTGGGTAATCTTGATTAACTCTTCACTGAGTTATCAAGAATTATCAGTCAGAACAACTAGACAAATAATCAGTAATTTAACAGACAATAAATCAGCAACTACTGAGATCACAGCTTCTCAAATGTGAATATTTTCAGATTTTCTTAGACACCCATGAAATTAAAGTGAATATTGTTGGGCTTGACTGTCAAGACGTTACATTATAAGACGTCACTATGGCCTCTGAGAACTTCTGTGGGTACTGTGGAAGTACGGGGTATCAGGGCCGTTGCTTGAAGCCGTCCGGTCCTTGTACAACCAAAGTAAGAGCCGTGTTTGTATTCCCAATGCGCAGTCAAACCCATTTCTGCTGGTTGATGGACTCAAGGTTTCCTCTTGTCTTCAATCCTGTTTGTGATGTTTATGGATGTGACCTCAAGGTGTAACCGGAATGGGGAAGGTGTCCGGTGTGGGAACCTCATAGTCACCTTCAGTGCGCTCTGGGGCAGTGTGCAGTCAAACTTGAAGCAGCTGGGATGAGCGTCAACACCTCCAAGTCTGAGGCCATGGTTCTCTTTTAGAAGCCGGTGGATTGCTCCCTCTGTTTTGGGGGGAGTTACTGCCCCAAGTGTAATAGTTAAAGTATCTCGGGATCTTGTTCATAACTGAGGCAGATTGGGACACTATCAGCAATAATGCTGTTGTGGCAATAGATGGTCGTGGTGAAGGTAGCTGGGATCAGCACTAGAGATAAGGTGTTTGAACGTTCGGAGAAAGCTCGGAGCAGAGTCTCTGCTGCTTTGTGTCACAAAGAGTCAGCTGAGGTGGTTCTGGCATCTCATTAGGATGCCTCTTGGACGCCTTCTATTGGAGGTTTGGGAAGAGACCCAGAGGTAGACCCAGAACTCGCTGAAGAGGTTACATGTCTTATCTGAGCTGGAAAAGTCTTGAGATTCCCCAGGAGGAACTGGAAAATGTTACTGGGTAGAAGGAAGTCTGGAATGCCCTGTTTACCTGGCTGCCACCGCAATCCGACGCCGGATAAGCAGAAGAAAATGGGTGGAGGGATGTTTTGTCATTTGACCTTCCGAATCATTATTAAATAATGAAGATAAGTATTATTTGCACAGCTAAGCACACCCATCCCTGCAGCAAAAGGTAAGGTACTCACAGGTTTTTGATATCTGTTGCTCCTCTGAATGCTTTTCTGGGGATGGACTGGATGAAGTTCTCACTCAGATCTCTGTGGAGACAATAAATAGGCATTAGTTACACACAACTTGCCCTCAAAGTTTGTTTGGTTCAATGGGGTGTTTGTACAATACATTTCTTTTTTGGATGTGATATTAACATGTTTCAACAATTTCCTCCTGTAAACCTTTTATTTCCAGCGTTTAGGCATGCTTTTCAACCAGCAGAATTCACCCTCTATTCAATGTCACTCCTTCTTTTACCACACTCATTGGTGCAGAACAGAAAGCCGAGGGCATTTTTTTTCTCTCTTCAATGTGTGCCAACACCTTGAGGTGTGGTACTGCATGGAGAACTCTACTTACAATGAAGTGGTTATTTTTTGGTGGCTGCATTATTCAGTGTTCACTCATGCTATAATTTGTCCGTTGCGCCTTGACCATGCTCTGGGTTGAGCTCTGGTGTGAGGCACCCAGCTCACTGCCCGCACACAGACCAAACAAACAGGCAGCAGGGCAGTGACCGATGAGGCGTCCTCAGCAGTCCTGTAGGGTGGATTCATTTGGATGCCGTGGCACAAAGAACATTATCTTTTCGTATTAGCTTGTGTGTGTTCGTCCAGCGCCTAACGATGCGTACAAATTAGGCATTTGAAAAGTGCATGTGTGTGAAAAGTAAGAGAGTGAGAAAGCAGAGGGGAGGGAAGGAGAGTGAGTGAAACACAAGTAGCCATAGTTTTAATTAGCAGAGTCCTTTGTCTGCCGCTTAAATGGTGAGCTAACCTGATTCAGAAAGGCCTTGCCCCTCTTCTACGCACACACTACACGAGGAAACTCTAGGGTGCTGCCAGAGAGGCTCCTGGCTTTAAAACACATGCACGGAGGACTCCCACAGCTTGGACAGATGTAAACAGAGCACTTATGATCACCCACGGAGGGTCTAAACACCAGAATCTATAAAACTACACAACACAACTGTTTTGCATGTGATTTTGATGACTTAGTTAATGTTCATGCACACCACAGCACGCAAACCATTGATGCTCACAACAAGTACCCACACTACTACCCTGTGTGGTAACGTCAAAATGAGTTCCCAGAGCTATAACGACACATAGTCTCACATCGTGTCCCCAATGGGTCATCATTTCCCGAACTTTCCTTGGAATGAATATTGCGCAGAGATTGTTTTGGTGGGACACAAAAGAGGTCAAAGCACACCGCAGCCGCTGTGTTGTGCAATCTATCTAATGAATGGGTGGTTGTGTCTTTATGATACAGCAGAAATTAAAAGAGGCCACTGCAAATACGCCACAATTAAAAATGGAATTTGCACGTTTGATTTCAGTGGATGAAATATCGAGATCAAGCCTTATGTTGGCAGTCTACTTTTAACATGTCGGGTCTTGCCCCATGTTTATAGTCTCCCTTTATTAAAAGAGGGGTGTGTGTTTAGCATGGCAATCACACGACATGGAAATGACCATGAAATTAACACTTTTATACCTTAGACAAATGCAGCGCAATTATCTTAAATTCACGATCAGCATGGCTGCTGCTCTAAACACACAAAAACGCAAAGTGCGTGTACAGATGTGCGATGAAACACACAGTGCTGGCTTGGGTTCAAAGGGGGCGTAAATATTCCATCTAGTGGCACGTTCTAATTTTATCATGTGAGGTTTGCGAGCTGTATTTCCTCTGCAGAGCTGCACAACATCTGCTTTTGCTGAGATATAGGGCAGCACAGTTAGCAGGCAATTTAGGCAATTACACAACAATAATCTATCTATTCTGTCAGTCTGCCATAATTTGCAGGATCATATCCCAAACATCAAACCGGCTTCATGTCTTCTAACTAGCAGGCACGGGAGCCAGAACAGTTGTGCTCCTTCCAGCCCCTTTGTTGTTCTCTTGGCAAAACAGCCAGAGCGCCGAGTTGAAAGCTGAGTCAGTCTGGCACCCGGGCTATATTGGTGCCTCTTATCAAAGTGGCTCCATGCGAGAGGAATGCTTTTGGTCTACCTGGCCCTGCGCTCCACCTAATTACTAATTAGTCCTCTCACCTCCTCGTCACCTTTGTGCAACAAACACATGAAGATTCTGAAGTGTTGTACTGCAGAAACGCTGTTAATGACTTCTCCCCCCGGACATCTGGGAGGATGTCTCTGTGATTTCTCAGCGTGGCTTTGTGCTTGGTGTTCACTCCCAGGTTACAATAAGAAATCTTAACAGAATAATGTGCTAGGACAGCACTGTTTGAGTGCCAGAGGCTACAGTAGGTGCAAAGAAAAGAAGAAAGACAGAGAGATAGAGACAGGCATGAGAGGCTGGAATGCGAGACAAGGCAAGAAGGCTCTGATGATATGAATACAATGCTATGTGTGTAAGTAGTAAAATGAAAGCTCTAGGGTGGAATCCGCACACTAAAACCCCCATAATCCTGTTAGCACGCTATAACACGATTGGCTAGAGTGATCTATACACTCCCACTTGTGGTGCTGTTTGATTGGATTAGGTACCAAGGTCGTGGGAGGTCACTTTTAAAATGTAGGACTGTTTTGGGACAATGTGTGGCTAAAAAAAGGCCCATGACAACCTTAAATGATGCTATCTCTTGTGCCAGGAAATCTGCCTTACTCTCATTTACTTATACTGCCTTTCCCCCTCGGCCTGGTTCATTCTCTCCTCTGTCACATCTAACAGAATAATCACAGTGGTCATGGTTTGGAGTCTGCAGTCTTCTGTGTCCCTTAAGGATTTATTGATGGGTTCAACTCCTACGGGAGCCAGAGCAAAATTAAATTTAGCAATGCAACATTTCTGCATTTACACATTCTTAAAACGGCAAACAGGACATTTCTGTGGGAGACCATGCTGTATTTTACATAGTCTGTGGTTGCCCCTTGCTGGTATTTTCTAAGATCAGCCCCAACTGTGTTGGCTCTGAGATATTTGACATTTCTGATTAGTTTGCAGGCTGATTTTCAGTGAAGCACTGATCCCTTCAAAAACAGACATGATTATGTGAGAACAGTCACCGCAAATAGGGATACTGGCCACCATGGTCTCCAACGCTAAGTTATGACAGTAAATCTAATGTTACAGCTCTTCAGCAAATACCACAACAGTGTATCACTTGTGCAGCAGCCCAAACATGGTTAGCAACCAAACAGGCATGGTGAGAAATGACAGAAAGATTTAAAAAAAAGAAAACGTTTCTGTCCTTTTTGTTCCATGTTTCTCTGTGATACCATCATGCCTTTGAGAGTCTGGCCAATGCACACTTTTCAAAATGTCAGTCTGTATATTGCATTAGACTTAGCTGACCTCGGGGTCATCAGATTGTGAAGTATTGCAGGAGCAGACAAAGTATCAGAAGCGGGAGCAGAGGTCATAACCTTCACTCCACTTGCACTGCTCTGTTCAGGCTAAAAAGATTCATGGAAACCATCAGAGCCTTGCAGCGCTCACCACTGCCCAGACTCCTTCCATAGACTCATTACAATGCTATGAAGACTATCCTGAGGCAGTGCTGCGGCCTCCAGTCCCAGTCCAGGCCTCCATGCATCTCACAGAGCGCAGTAACGATGTCAGACCCGCAACTTTTTCTCTCCTTATTTCCTGAACACAGCATGCCCACCGGTCTTTTTTCATTACAGGTGTGTGAACCAGTGCTGGAATAAGTGAAAGTGAGTGCGGCTATGTCAGTGTTCAAACAGCGTAGACCTGGTATAGATTTACCTTAATGCACTACATACCTTGCAAGTGGGCAGTTAGTTCATTAATGCAGCCTGGCTCCCTTTTGGTGACGTTGCTCACAGTTCATTCCCATTGTTGCCCTAATGATGAGGTAACACACATGTTTTCAGGTGTGTCCTCGCCGTATGAACTGCAGCCCCTAATATGCTGCGGTCAGGCTTTTTTAAGGTTTCACTTATACTAGACCTCAAACAATGGTATCATTTAATCAGTGTAAAGTGCTCCGACAATAAACTTTGCTACTGATACGCCTGTTTACAAGAATCCCCACAGAGTCTATATCTGGAATAATTAGCAATGTTATCAGACATAGCTTAAGGCGCCTGGTCTGGAGATTAGCCACACACTCAAGGTAATGTCTGGTTCCTGTCTGATTCACATCATTAACCTCTGATCTCTATCTCAGCACACTGCACTAATACTGTACACAACTTCAGCTCTCTTCTGTGTGACACAAATACCTTCTGTGGCTGCATAATGTTAATCCCACTAATCAAAAAGGCAGTGTAGAGGCATTAGCATTTTGTGCCACTTTTAATACTTTAATCTTTATATCTGACAGCAAAAAGACTTTTAGGGGGATGCTGCAACAGCTCTACCTCCTCAGGGGAAGAGAGCCTACTCCGGTTAAAACCCTCAAGTCTTTAGGCTCCATGGCGGCTTCTAATGCACGAACAAAACCATGGTGAACATGAAAACATGTGAATGCACACAATTGTCTCTTTCATATCCTAAAGATTTCATAACCTCCTCCTTTGTGCCCTGTGCAGTTGATACAAGGGACCGTAAATCAGTTGGGATATTCTGATGTCTTGGTTTTAAAAGTTTCACTGAGGGGAAATAAAGACTCTACTTTTATTACTTATGTGGAAGTGTGCACTCGGCATTGCAGTGTGTCTTTTGATGAAACCTTAGACCACTTTTGTTCACTGTTACCACTTTTCTGATAAACTAATTGGTATTAGTCATACACAGACAGGTGATAAATGAGGAATTCAGTGGCTCTGTTATGCTGTGTGGGGGGAATTGTGCTGGCATGGCTCTGGTTCACTTGTCCCCTTAGAGAGGGGCTCACGGCAAATCAATACAAAGTTGTTCTGAATGATCACTTTTATCTTAATGGGAGTGGTCACTTCCGGGATGACAATGACCCCATCCACAGGGCATGAAGGGTCACTGCATGGTTTGATGAATATGAAATTGATAGCCTTTGCTTTTACCAAATCTAAACCCAATTGAGCACCTATTGGAGATTCAGGACCGACACGTTCGACAGCGATCTCCACCACAATGATTAAAAAAACTAATTAGGGAATATCTTTTGGAAGAATGGCATTCATCCATCCTGTAGAGTTGCAAAGACTTGTAAAATCAATGCCAAAGCACAGGCAGATCATGGGGACCAAACACCTTTCTAAGATGCTTTTTGTTGGTTCTTCCTTTAATTTCTCACCCATCTGCAGACTTTTTTTTTTGAAAGGTGAACAAAAGCTGTTTTTGAAAGAGCTGTTCTTGAAAATACTATGCAAAGTGAATGAATAATAACTAGATTTTTTTATGCTCCACTGTGATTTGTGAAAGCGAGCTGTTTCCAAAATAATTGCATTGTGTAGTGACAGTAACTGTACCATACTAATGCTCAAAACATGAGATCAGTGACTTTACATTTCAAATGCAAAAAAATTTACCTAAAAGCACTGGATTGATTGAATCTTTTAACTATTCAGTGACACCCCCATCCACACTTTTGTGGACAAAACTCAAGTATTCCTCTTCCGTCTTTTCCACATTCTTTTACCTTAATTTCATCGCATCGTCTCTTCAGTCCATCTCTCATTGCATTGTACTTTCATATTTAGAAATCTATATACAGTGAAGTTAAGAGAACATTTAAATCAGTTATAACAACTTAGAAATAAAGTACTTGATCCTACCTACATGCATTCCAGATTAGATTCCTTACCGATAAACAACTGCTCATACTGAAATAAGTGCTTCTATGGTGCCCCAGTGTAAGTGCATCTATTTCAGTGTGTGTGCATCCAAAATAGAGTGTTTGTTTTCTTGATTTCTTGACTAGATTACATGATAAGAAAATGTTTATCCTTGCCAAATAGTCTTAATTTCATTCTTCTATTTAAAGAGGGCAAAAAGACAGAAAGACTGAGGGGGAACGTGTCTGATTACTTACTCATTAAGAGAGTTAATGAGGTGTGTGAGAGCTGTTAAAAGAATGGCAGTGTGCTGCCACTAAATGCTAACTACTTTCTTCCTCCCCGCATGGTAAAAACCCACAAGTAGACACACACTCCAGCAACCACATACACAAACTGTGGGCCCTCGGAAAGAAGTTGCTGGACCTGGAAATGTAGCAACAAATGACTCAAGATACAACTGCCAATAAAGGAGCAATGGATTTTAAAAAAAAGAAACCGAACATGCACAAATTGCAAATGTCCACATTCTGTTCCAAACTGTGTCAGAAACATAATTCCTAAGCGGATCATTAGTACTTTATAGCACCTACTGTACTATAAAAAGTTATAGGTTTCATTCAGGTTTTTGGGTGTGTGTGAGTGGAACACACAAACGTGTGATCAGCACCAAAAAAAATCCAGTCTAGCAGTTCAGCTCCATGACTCTATAAGCAGAGTTGAGGCTCAATGCTCAGATTTCTCACTAAAATGAGGACTTGATGACATGTTGATGGGGACCAAACTGTCAAAATACTTGATTTGACTTGAGACTTAAAATCTGAAAATAAAAAAAATAAAAATAAAGAAGACAGCAACCAGCAGGCACTGCATGGCCCTGAACCCTGAATATTTAATTAAAAAGATCTAATTAGGTCACATCTATGTAGAAAAAAATACTTCACTCAGATGAATTTGAAAGTAAAAAAGTTGGGATGCTATGTCCGTGTCAATTGGCAGCACTCAGATACCTGAATACTGTAATTAACTTCAATTTTTCCTATTAACACATGTAATTTCACTAGAGAACACTTGACTCAATTCGGACTCTCTTTCTGTCAGTGATGTGACACCAGTACAGAGAAACCGCTCTGGAAAGTACAGAGTTAATGATGGCTCTGTCAACTTTAGTGATGAAATGGAGCTATTAGCTCTTACACTGGAGAAGTTCATGCAGTACTGAGGAAAAGCTCCAATATACAGAGAAAAAAGAACAAAAAAAAGGCAAGGCTGGAGAACAACAGTCAGGAGGCAGAGCCAAAATTAAGACCATTTTTGATTTGCTCAATATCTTCAGTAGGGCTTGAATCCCCACTCAAAAAGTGAAAACGCAAAAACAAAAACCCGGCGATGTTGACATGCTTCACTTATGTGCAGACATGTCTTTGGTTGAGTTAAAAGACAACAAAGCCACAGTGTCAGGCAGATGAAAAAAGAGGAAAGGTGTTAAGAGTGGGGGATAACATAAAGAGAATGAGGTGAGAAGGAGTATAGATCGAGGCTGCGGGGCCTTTGGGCACTTGCCAAAACACAGGCATCTCTGTGTGTGTTTTTGTGTGGCCCGGAGAGAGCGACTGAGTGTTTCTGTGTGCGGCCAAGAGTATCTGCGCCTTCCTTCTCACCCTCATGCACCCCCCTCCCTCCATCCTTCTCTTTCCACACCTTCATATATTGCTTTCTTTCTCACCAAAATACATGATAAACATGCCTCCTAGCCGAGTCTCCCTTCACTTTCTCCTTCCTTGTGTTTTACAGCAGTCAGTACAATCTGGACAACAGAGCCAGACACAGGGGCCTCTATCATCATCATGATTACCATTATCATCCAGAGGTCAAAACACAGTCTTAAAGTCTAAAATCCTTCATTCATGTTCACGCAAATTATCATGCACAGGCGCACGGATATAGCACACGCAGGCACGCAGAGTGTGTAAGGTGTTTCTCTAGTCCCGCTGTGGTGGAGATGAGAAGAAGAGGAGCTGGTTGGAACTCAGTGGGAGGAGGACTGATAAGAGGGGAAGAAGAAGCTGCTGCTTTTATAAAGAGAAGAATAGACAGTCGGCTTTAGGAATAACTTTAAAAACCCAGGAGAGAAAAGTCTCTCTTTCCCACTTCATCTCTCTCTTCTTGGACTAAATATAGGCTCTATAAAGAATCATAATGAAAAACAAACACTGTACCAATACAGATTGCAGCATAATTCAATAGCATCTGTTTGCCTTTGTTGTTGTTGTTTTTCTTTTGAAAGCTAATGTCAACACGAGTCCAACAAAAACTGGTACAAACAGCCAGGGAAAATGATTGAGTAAAGCTGCATGTCACTTCACTAGTCCCTCTTTCCTCTGCCATGTCACTTTCTCTATTTATTTATATGGACTTCAGGAAATAAGTCATTAAGCAGCATTATCTCATTTCCAAAAGACCTCACGGACCGTCATAGCGAAGCGCTCATTCATTTAACCCCTCGAACGTCTTATGCCTCTAGATGTGCTGAAAGATGAAAAAAGAAAGGAGGCCGAGTGGACGCATCTGGACGGGGTTTGTGATTTATTCTGATGTTGAATAGCATAACACCCTCTGTCTCTGCCTTTCTCTCGCTCTCATAATACACACACATCCGCAAACTGTCTCCTTTTCGATGGGACCTAAAGGGGATTTCATGGATGGACTCCACTCTAATCATCTACAGCTCACCCAACCAATGAGAAACACACAGAGCTCCCAGACTGGAACACTCAACAACCACCAAGAGAAAACACAATGTCAGTGGAACTTATCAAGTCCACATGAGGGCTGACAGACACACACACACACACACACACACACACACACACACACACACACACACACACACACTGATACACACACACACACATACTCACATGCACGCACATACACACACACGCACACGCACACACACACACCCACACACACTCCCACACACACACTCTCCCGCACACACACACACACACACACACACACACACACACACAGGCAGG